>JAWPHD010005783.1:0-156132 GCA_037043455.1 Cyrtodaria siliqua | reverse complement strand
AGAACAGTTGGAGAGTCCACACCTGGGCCAGCCATGTGTTGCTCAGTTCAGTGAGGACAAGGGATGGTACAGGGCTGTAGTGACAGGTGTGTATAAACATGAACAGTCACCCTCCAGATAATATTTCATTGTTAGCTCAAGGTTCATACAGCCTTAAAAAGTCCTTAAATTTCAGAAGTAGCCTTCAAAAGTCCTTAAATCCACTCCAGCCTTAAAAAGTCCTTAAATTCAGACAACATATCATTAAAGGTCCTTGAATTTCATAATCAGTCGATTAATTATATAAGAGGAATAATATCCGATGTAGTTTAAAAAAAAATCGGCAAAAAAAAATTGTCGCTGTCAGGAACAATAAAAAAACTCTGAATATTTACAAGTATAATCAATACAAAGCAAGTAGTGCAGTACGAGCCTTGAACAGATACAGTATACAGTAGAACATAAAATTGATAAAGGTAAGATTAATGTTGTGAGTTAAACCTGGCCTTACAAATGGGTTATTAGGGCCTTAAAAGTCCTTAAAAAGTCCTTTAATTTCATAATATCTGTATGAACCATGCATCTTAGTATTATACCCCTGTTTTCACAAGAGGGGGTTATATAGGAATCACGTTGACCCAACGTCTCATCGCGTCACATCCCGTCGCGTAACACATTTTTAATACTTCCATATCACAAAATACTTTTGGTCCCAAACTTCATATATTTATAAATTTTAATTAATACTTCATTTTTAGCTCAACTGATCAGAGATCAGCGGAGCTTATGCCGTGGTGCGGCGTCCGTCGTCCGTCCGTCTGTCCGTCTGTCCGTCTGTCTGTCCGTAAACTTTTATTTGTAGCGACTTCACAGCTGAAACTACTGGATGGATATTCATGAAACTTTACAGAAATGTTGCCCATAAAGTCTAGTTGATCCTAGCAAAAATTCATGTTGATGTGAAATCCAAGATGGCCGCCAAAGCTAAAAATAGAGTTTTTAAAATACAAGTTTGTAGCGACTTCTTCTTGAAAACTATAAGTGATATTGATATGGGACTTTTTCTAAAATGATCAGCATGACATGATGTTGATCCTAGTCAAAAATCGTTTTGATTCAACGTTAAACATGGCTGCCAGCGGCCATCTTTGTTTACATAGAGTTATATAGTAAAAACTTGTAGCGACTACTTCTCTGAAACTGCTTGGCGGATTGTCATGAAACTTTACAGGAATGTTGCTCTTGATGTCTAATTGATCCTAGAAAAATTTCAGGTCGGCCGGAAATTCAAGATGGCCGTCACAGCTAAATATAGATTTTTAAAAAATAAGTTTGTAGCGACTACTTCTTGAAAACTATAAGTGATATTGATATGGGACAATTTTTCTAAAATGATCAGCATTACATGATGTTGATCCTAGTCAAAAATATATTTTGATTCAACGTTAAACATGGCTGCCAGCGGCCATTTTTGTTTACATAGAGTTATATAGTAAAAACTTGTAGCGACTACTCCTCTGAAACTACTTGGCGGATTGTCATGAAACTTTACAGGAATGTTGCTCTTGATGTCTAATTGATCCTAGAAAAATTTCAGGTCGGCCGGAAATTCAAGATGGCCGTCACAGCTAAAAATAGATTTTTAAAAAATAAGTTTGTAGCGACTACTTCTTGAAAACTATAAGTGATATTGATATGGGACTTTTTCTAAAACGATCAGCATGACATGATGTAGATCCTTGTGGAAAATTATTTTGATTCGACGTTAAACATGGCTGCCAGTGGCCATCTTTGGTTACATAGAGTTATATAGTAAAAACTTGTAGCGACTACTCCTCTGAAACTACTTGACGGATGTTCATGAAACTTCACAGGAATGTTGCACTTGATGTCTAGTTGATCCTTGAAAAATTTCAGGTCGGCCGGAAATTCAAGATGGCCGCCACAGCTAAAAAACGATTTAAAATAAATAAGTTTGTAGCGACTACTTCTTCAAAACAATAAGAGATATTGATATGGGACTTTTTCTAAAATGATCAGTATGACATGATGTTGGTCCTTGTCGAAAATCGTTTTGATTTGACCTTAAACATGGCTGCTTTGTTTACATAAGAGTTATATAATGAAAACTTGTAGCGACTACTTCTTTGAAACTACCTGACGGATTTTCATGAAACTTCACAGGAATGTTGCTCTTAATGTCTTATTGATCTTAGCAAAATTTCAGGTCGGCCGGAAATTCAAGATGGCCGCCATGGTTAAAAATAGATTTTCAAAAAACAAGTCTGTAGCGACTACTTCCTGAAATCAAAATCAATCAGTAGAGCTTCAAGGTCATTGACCTCTTGTTTCATTAGTTTTTGCGCACAATATGACCTCTTTATGTGTCGACGTGCCGTAAAACACCATTCATTCATTCATTCATATATTTAACATCTTATGTCCCTCTATATTAACCCATCATTGATTGCCTAATTTATTACAGAATAATGGCCCTTTGTTTGACTTAGAATTTTCCACTGTAATATTGTATAATGACATGTTAACACATTTTTTCTCAAATATTTTCGAATTGATTGTTCCCAAACATCATGGACACATAAGAAATGATGACCTTATGTCCCTGTACATCTCCCATCATTGATTGCCTAATTTATTACAGAATTATGGCCCTTTGTTTGACTTAGAATTTCCACTCTAATATTGCATAAGGGCGATTCCAGAAAATCAAATGGGGGGAGGGGGGAGTGGGGAGGGGCCTAGAATTATTTTTATTTGATGGGTGGTGGGGGTCTTGAAAAAGTGCCTCCCTGAAATCCCAGGATCATTTTAGGATTTCTAAAATACATGATGTCATTTGTGTGTAACGAGCATTTTAGAGGTTTCATTTGTGATTTAGATATTTTATTTTATTGGGTTGCGACTATTCTGATGGGTATGTAAAAGGGCAAACAAACATTAAAGTTAGTTTAAGCCAAACTGAGAAAAAAGGAAATTGTTCCTATTTTGTCCTGTGCTTTGTTCTGTGTTTATCTTGCAATTATATATTTCTGTTTCAACTTCTTAATGACTTTACATGTGTTTTAAATATCAGGTCTGAAGTCGAGTGGTCCAGCAGAGGTGATGTTTGTAGACTATGGTAACACGGAGTACACGGACAGAGAGCTGCTGAAGACTATCAAGCCACAGTTCATGGCCCTCTCGTCACAGGCTATAACCTGTAGTCTAGCAAGTATGTTGTCTTCCTCATCACAGGCTATAACCTGTAGTTTAGCAAGTAGGTTACCCATCTCGTCACAGGTTATAACCTGTAGTCTAGCAAGTAGGTTGCCCCTCTTGTCACAGGCTATAACCTGTAGTTTAGCAAGTAGGTTGTCCTAGATCACTGGCTATAACCTGTAGTCTAGCATGCAGGTTGTCCCTCTTGTCACAGGCTATAACCTGTAGTTTATCAAGTATGTTGTCCTAGATCCCAGGCTATAACCTGTAGTCTATCATGTAGGTTGTCCCTCTCATCACAGGCTGTAAGATGTAGTCTAGCAAGCAGATGGTCCTTCTCGTCACAGGCTATAACCTGTAGTTTAGCAAGTATGTTGTCATAGATCACAGGCTATAACCTGTAGTCTAGCATGTAGGTGATCTAGGACAACCTACTAGTTTAGCAAGTATGTTGTCCTAGATCACTGGCTATAACCTGTAGTCTAGCATGTAGGTTGTCCCTCTCATCACAGGCTATAACCTGTAGTCTAGCAAGTTGGTTGTCCCTCTGGTCTCGGGCTATAACCTGTAAACTAGCAAGTAGGTTGTCCCTCTCGTCACAGGCTGTAACCTGTAAACTAGCAAGTAGGTTGTCCCTCTCTCGCAGGCTATAACCTGTAAACTTGCAAGAAGGTTGTCCAACTCATCAAAGGCTATAACCTGTAAACTAGCAAGTAGATTGTCCCTCTTGTCACAGGCTATAACCTGTAGTTTAGCAAGTAGGTTGTCCTAGATCACGGGCTATAACCTTTAGTCTAGCATGTAGGTTGTCCCTCTCATCACAGGCTGTAAGATGTAGTCTAGCAAGTCAGTTGTCCCTCTCATCACAGGCTATAACCTGTAGTCTAGCAAGTCAGTTGTCCCTCTCATCACAGGCTATAACCTGTAAACTAGCAAGTATATTTTCCCTCTGTCACAGGCTATAGCCTGTAGCCTAGCAAGTAGGCCATCCCTCGTAACAGGCTAACCTAATCTAGCAAGTAGGTTGTCCTAGCATCAAAGACTATAACATGTAGCCTAGCAAATAATTTTGTGTACTTTTCATATGTTTCATATGTTTTGCATGCAAGAACATCAAGAAAGAAGTTTGTCAAAATAATATTTGTTTCTTCTCACTTAATCAACAGGTGTGGCTCCTCCACAAGGATTCTGGTCGCCGGAGCACATCGTACAGTTTGAGGAGATGGTCGTGGAGCAGTCCTTCATGGCCACCTTTAAGGCCGAGACCCGTGAGCAGGGTCAGCTCGTCTACAAGGTGGAGCTCGCGGACAAGAAAGGCACCAACATGAACCAGAAGTATGGCACGATGACCAACTCAGTTTGTGCCGACCTATTTGAGACTGGCAGTACTCCTTGTGCCGATTCTTTCTCCGCGAGTCGTCACCCGATGGATCTGAAGATTACTGTATGTACCTATCGACGTCTGTATAAATTACATTTGTTAAAAGGAGGTTTGAAAAAGGTTTTGAAACCAGTGAATATTCAATATTTAAACTAAATAAAAGTAAAACTAGGGGTTAATGTTGTAAACTTAATAGCAACTCTGAACATACATATCCTAAGATGAGGAAATGTGGGAAACAAGACATAAAATTGATACTACAAGTCATTGTACAAGCATCAGTTTTACTATAAATTAGAAACACAACAAAATTAACGGCACCTTTTATAAAAAAAATTGGATAAATAGTCAGTGCCCCAGATAAACGGCGTATCCGCATATTTTACGCAAATAAAATAGCCAAATACGCAATTATTTTTCTGGACATGCGTGCTAGATACGCAAGCTATTTTCCTTTCACTCAAAACTTGTCATTTCCAAGCGTATAAGTTTCACATGTAAACATCCGGTTGAACAAAATTGACTGTGTCCACGTGTATTATCGGTAAAATCAGCGGGTTAAAACTCGCACTGAGCAGTACAAATTGTTACTACACCAGTCCATTATTTGCGTAGTCTGAGTTGTTTGGATGCTTTCCCACCAGTTCACCAGGTTCGTGGTAAAACCCGGGCGATTTTTATATGCATAGGTTGTGTTATGGGACGATAGCTTTTATATTTTTTCCCTAAAATATAGTAAAATAATCGGATTTTATTCTAATTTCTCATTGACTTAGACCGCTTATATTAAACACAACCTATATCAGAGACGATTCGGCATTTATAAATTTAATCCCAGCCTTTTCATTTCTATAAAATTGCTATTCTTTGTTTTATTCTAACTGTTTTTATCATCTTAAAGTAGTTGGAAATCGTATATAATAAAAGGTATGACAATTTCCATTCATTTAGAACGCTAAATATAAGACTTGTTACAATCGTCCTAACGTCCCGGCAGATCCCACATAATCAACCGGCTTTTACCACCAACCATAAATAAAATGCAAGCGTTTTCGGGATGAATCACCCGCTAAAACATTGCTTGCAAGGAAAATCTCTCCGGTAGAACCAATTTGCTCAATTCTGAGCTTTTCACGCTGAATTTCGTAAGGACGATAGTCAAGGATATCGTGTCTAAAACCGTTCTGCAGGTTGAATGAAACAAAAACACCTGTAAATAAGCTCCACGATGGCAACAAGGTAACCGACAAGACTACTCAGTGTTGGAAACAAGCTTTTCCATGGGTTTCCAAGTGCACCTTCTGCAAGAAATTTAAAATGAAAAACGTACGGTCCGTTCAAGGAACACTAAATGTATAGAGATCTTCCCGATAGAGAGACACAGACTGTCTCCAAGGACCATATTAGCACCTAACAGCTTAATTATACTTTAAAGTAGCAATTTCACTCACATTTTTTCTTCAAAATTTGATTTTCACTCTATTTTAATTTGATGAGTGAAATACCCTATTAAGTCAAAAGTTATCTGGGGCACTGAATAGTTCTGCTGTGCTATTTAGCAAAGTTATGCCCTTCAGCATAGTTTCTCAGTAAAGAAACAAGGCCATGAAAGTCTAGCACCTGCACCGGCAAGCATTGCTTCTTGTTCACTTGCATACCGATAAATTTAATATATATACTGTAATGACTATGTGCCATAATACTTATTTTAGGTGTCTTCGGTGGGAGGTGACTCTGGCTGGGATGATGGAGGTGACACCAAGAGGTCGTTCGGCGGTGGACGGTCAGACAGCGGTGGTGGATTTGGTAGTGGCCGAGGAGGTAAACCGGGAGGTTTCGGTAGTAGCAGTGGCACTAGTGGATTTGGTAGCAATAGCAGTGGATTCGGCAGTCGTGACACTGACAATGGTGGCTTTGGAAGTAGTGGCAGTAGAGGATTCGGTGGTGAGTGACCGACCTTGTCCGACTGTCAACCGTAATCTCAGTTCTTAACACACTACCGTATATTAGCCAGCCAACCGTGCAGCTGGCTTTCAAAAATCGCGGCCAATATTTGGAGGAGTGCGTGTTGTTGTTTTTTGCAAACTTTTACTTTCTCAATATTGTTATGTTGTGTATACATTTATAGAAGAATGATAATCTAAAATGCTCCTTTTTCACCTTTATCTCTGAAAATAAATTACCCCAGACACCCACTTGTCGCAAATTGACGAGTAACGCGTGTTAGCAAATTAATTTGCACACCCTGTTTGCATATTTGCACACCAGCTTAGTTTCTTTAAACGGCTACACTGTGTCCTGAAACTATATATGTAGATAAATATGGATAGTACTAGTAAATATCCATACTCAATTTAGTTTGCCATAATTGACTATCACCAACTTACTGAAATGAACTTCAATATTCTGATTTACCTTCGCAGACAAGCGCCTTCTTCTGTCTGTGGTTCTATAATGAATTGTGTAGAAAGATAATTGACACCTTTTATGGCGCATGCATCTGTCGGAGCATTAATGAGACTGCTATGCGACTAGTTATATACCAGTTGTCTGAGACACTACACATGTTACATTTCAGGAGGGAGTGGGGGTGGTGGTAGTGGTGGTAGCCGGGATTGTTTCAAATGCGGAGAATCGGGTCACTTTTCTAGAGAATGTCCCAATGCTGCCAAAGGTATGTGTAAGCACTTGTGTTTCTGTAAATCCACCAATTTGTTGTAGTTATATTGAAGCAACCATATTAAGTACCTACCTTTGTTAAAAGTTGAAACAGAAAAAAACTCGTTTTAGTTTATGCCCATTCATTTGTATGTTTAGGTGAATGGTTATCTCCACAAATATACCGAACAAAAATGTCAGATTGTGTGAGACAGTTACTCTTGCATTCCTGGACGGATTTTCAAATAAATTGTTTTTTTATTATTTTATTTTTTATAATCTTTTTTTTTTTTTAAATTATTTTTAAATATATCTATTGGTTTCATATTGCTCCAAGGTCAAGGTCACACTTACAGGTCACTTCGGGGCATTTGTCACTTAATGTGACATTTCTTGTTTAAAACGTAAATTTTGGCCACAAAAAGCAAATTAAATCTACTAAAATTACCGAAATTTGTCGAGACAATATTATCTAGATGTTCCTTACCACAAAAATTACAAAAAAACAAAGCACAGATTGTGTAGATGTCACAAAGCACAGATTGTGTAGATGTCACAAAGCACAGATTGTGTAGATGTCACACAGCACAGATTGTGTAGATGTCACATAGCACAGATTGTGTAGATGTCACAAAGCACTGATTGTGTAGATGTCAACTTTTGAATATCAACAATCGTCAAATTGCCTCCCTTTGAAATATCCACAAAAGATTATTGCTTGCCAAATTTGAAACTGTTTAATGGGATATTTAGTACTCCCTTAAGTGTGCTTACAAGCATCATACATTGTTTTATTAATATATCTCATCGCTTAGCAACGATCATTCCATTTTCGGTTTTCAACGCATACATCGATTTGGCAGCGAAAGTTGTCTATTTGAAGTTTGCTTTTCTCATCCGAATCAAGCATACGGAAGTCAAAAACATACATAAGTCTCAAGATAAATGTTTTGATTTACCCTTTAAGAAGAAATAAATTCAAAATCGATTGAATATTGTGTTATACACGCGTTTTACCCGTGACCAACATTCACGGATTACACAAAATGTCTGCCATTTGCATTCAATATTATCAACATGTTGGTCTTTTTCACTTTTTCCTCTAGCCATAAGCTTGATTCTTACAAATATTATGTTTGTTTGAAATTTCTAAGCTAAATATTATTTTATTTTAAAAACTAAAATAGATGATGGATGTTCTAAGATTGGAAGATTACAATGAAATATACTTATTTTGAGGTTTCCCCAGAATACATATCACATGATACTTCTATTTTTAGCTTGACTGATCAGAGATCAGCAGATCTTATGCCGTGGTGCGGCGTCCGGCGTCTGTCTGTCTGTCCGTTTGTAAACGTTTTTTTGTAGCTACTACTCCTCTGAAACTAGGCCATCCTTAAAAAAGTGTTTGTTTGCTGTGCTCCGACCGACCGACTAAAAAGGCAGCGACCGTTTTTTTTTTTTAGCCTTTTCAGAATTTTTTTTTTTTCATTTTTAGCTCTACTGATCAGAGATCAGCAGAGCTTATGCCATGGTGCGGCGTCCGTCGTCCGTCTGTCCGTCTGTCCGTAAACTTTTATTTGTAGCGACTTCTCCTCTGAAACTACTGGATGGATATTCATGAAACTTTACAGAAATGTTGCCCATAAAGTCTAGTTGATCCTAGCAAAAATTCATGTTGATGTGAAATCCAAGATGGCCGCCAAAGCTAAAAATAGAGTTTTAAAATACAAGTTTGTAGCGACTTCTTCTTGAAAACTATAAGTGATATTGATATGGGACTTTTTCTAAAATGATCAGCATGACATGATGTTGATCCTAGTCAAAAATCGTTTTGATTCAACGTTAAACATGGCTGCCAGCGGCCATCTTTGTTTACATAGAGTTATATAGTAAAAACTTGTAGCGACTACTTCTCTGAAACTACTCGGCGGATTGTCATGAAACTTTACAGGAATGTTGCTCTTGATGTCTTATTGATCCTAGAAAAATTTCAGGTCGGCCGGAAATTCAAGATGGCCGTCACAGCTAAAAATAGATTTTTAAAAAATAAGTTTGTAGCGACTACTTCTTGAAAACTATAAGTGATATTGATATGGGACTTTTTCTAAAATGATCAGCATAACATGATGTTGATCCTAGTCAAAAATCGTTTTGATTCAACGTTAAACATGGCTGCCAGCGGCCATCTTTGTTTACATAGAGTTATATAGTAAAAACTTGTAGCGACTACTTCTCTGAAACTACTCGGCGGATTGTCATGAAACTTTACAGGAATGTTGCTCTTGATGTCTTATTGATCCTAGAAAAATTTCAGGTCGGCCGGAAATTCAAGATGGCCGTCACAGCTAAAAATAGATTTTTAAAAAATAAGTTTGTAGCGACTACTTCTTGAAAACTATAAGTGATATTGATATGGGACTTTTTCTAAAATGATCAGCATAACATGATGTTGATCCTAGTCAAAAATCGTTTTGATTCGATGTTAAACATGGCTGCCAGCGGCCATCTTTGTTTACATAGAGTTATATAGTAAAAACTTGTAGCTACTACTCCTCTGAAACTACTTGGCGGATTGTCATGAAACTTTACAGGAATGTTGCTCTTGATGTCTAATTGATCCTAGAAAAATTTCAGGTCGGCCGGAAATTCAAGATGGCCGTCACAGCTAAAAATAGATTTTTAAAAAATAAGTTTGTAGCGACTACTTCTTGAAAACTATAAGTGATATTGATATGGGACTTTTTCTAAAATGATCAGCATGTCATGATGTAGATCCTTGTGGAAAATTATTTTGATTCGACGTTAAACATGGCTGCCAGTGGCCATCTTTGGTTACATAGAGTTATATAGTAAAAACTTGTAGCGACTACTCCTCTGAAACTACTTGGCGGATTGTCATGAAACTTCACAGGAATGTTGCTCTTGATGTCTAATTGATCCTAGAAAATTTCAGGTCGGCCGGAAATTCAAGATGGCCGTCACAGCTAAAAATAGATTTTTAAAAAATAAGTTTGTAGAGACTACTTCTTGAAAACTATAAGTGATATTGATATGGGACTTTTTCTAAAATGATCAGAATGACATGATGTAGATCCTTGTGGAAAATTATTTTGATTCGACGTTAAACATGGCTGCCAGTGGCCATCTTTGGTTACATATGGTTATATAGTAAAAACTTGTAGCGACTACTACTCTGAAACTACTTGACGGATGTTCATGAAACTTCACAGGAATGTTGCTCTTGATGTCTAGTTGATCCTAGCAAAATTTCAGGTCGGCCGGAAATTCAAGATGGCCGCCACAGCTAAAAATAGATTTAAAATAAATAAGTTTGTAGCGACTACTTCTTCAAAACAATAAGAGATATTGATATGGGACTTTTTCTAAAATGATCAGTATGACATGATGTTGGTCCTTGTCGAAAATCGTTTTGATTTGACGTTAAACATGGCTGCCCGGCCATTTTTGTTTACATAGAGTTATATAATGAAAACTTGTAGCGACTACTTCTCTGAAACTACTTGACGGATTTTCATGAAACTTCACAGGAATGTTGCTCTTAATGTCTTATTGATCTAAGCAAAATTTCAGGTCGGCCGGAAATTCAAGATGACCGCCACGGTTAAAAATAGATTTTCAAAAAACAAGTCTGTAGCGACTACTTCCTGAAATCAAAATCAATCAGTAGAGCTTCAAGGTCATTGACCTCTTGTTTAAATTATTTTACTAAAAAATTATTCGTAAAGAAATATTAATGAGGTTATCCACAGACTGCATTATCATCGAGATAGGAAATTATGATTTGTAAAAATGCTTAACCAGGACCACAGCAAAAAAAAAAAGAAAAAAAAGACCTACCTACCTACCCACTTAAAAAATTCAGGGTCGGAGCACAGCAAACAAATATTTTTTTAAGGATGGCCCTACTGAATGGATTTTCATGAAACTTTACAGAAATGTTGCCCTTCATATGAAGTCTTGTTGGTCCTAGCAAAAATTCATGTTGATGTGAAATCCAAGATGGCCACCAAATCTAAAAATAGGTTTTTAGCTCTTCTGATCAGAGATCAGCAGATTTAGCTCGTCTGATCAGAGATCAGCAGAGCTTATGCCGTGATACGGCGCCCGTCATCCGTCTGTCCGTCCATCCGTAAACTTTTATTTGTAGCGACTACTGCTCTGAAACTACTGGATGGATATTCATGAAACTTTACAGAAATGTTGCCCATGAAGTCTAGTTGATCCTAGCAAAAATTCGTGTTGATGTGAAATCCAAGATGGCCGCCAAGTCTAAAAATAGGTTTTTAAAAAACAAGTTTGTAGCGACTACTTCTTGAAAACTATAAGTGATATTGATATGGGACTTTTTCGAAAATGATCAGCATGACATGATGTTGGTCCTTGTCAAAAATCGTTTTGATCCGATGTTAACCATGGCTGCCGCGGTTGTTTACATAGAGTTATATAATGAAAATTTGTAGAGACTACTCCTCTGAAACTACTTGACGGATTTTCATGAAACTTCACAGGAATGTTGCTCTTGATGTCATTGATCCTAGCAAAATTTCAGGTCGACCAGAAATTCAAGATGGCCGCCACGGCTAAAAATACAAGTTTGTAGCGACTACTTCTTGAAAACTATAAGTGATATTGATATGGGACTTTTTCTAAAATGATCAGCATGACATGATGGTTATCCGAAGTGAACATTATTTTGATTGACGGAAATGGCTGCCAGTGGCCATCTTTGTTTACATAGAGTTATATAATGAAAACTTGTAGCGACTACTTCTCTGAAACTACTTGATGGATTTTCATGAAACTTCACAGGAATGTTGCTCTTGATGTCTAATTGATTCTAGCAAAATTTCAGGTCGGCCAGAAATTCAAGATGGCTGCCACAGCTAAAAATAGATTTTCAAAATACAAGTTTGTAGCGACTACTTCTTGAAAACTATAAGTGATATTGATATGCGACTTTTTCTAAAATGATCAGCATGGCATATGTTGGTCCTTGTCAAAAATTGTTTTGATTCAATGTTAAACATGGCTGTCAGCGGCCATCTTTGTTTACATAGAGTTATATAATGAAAACTTGTAGCGACTATTTCTCTGAAACTACTTGACGGATTTTCATGAAACTTCACAGGATTGTTGCTCTTGATGTCTAATTGATCCTAGCAAAATTTCAGGTCGGCCGGAAATTTAAGTTGGCTGCCACGGCTAAAAATATATATTATCAAAAAACAAGTTTGTAGGGACTACTTCCTGAAATCAAAATCAATCAGTAGAGCTTCAAGGTCATTGACCTCTTGTTAAAAAACAAGTTTGTAGTGACTACTTCTTAAAAACTATAAGTGATAGTGATATGGGACTTTTTCTAAAATGATCAGCATGACATGATGTTGGTCCTTGTCGAAAATCGTTTTGATTCGACGTTAAACATGGCTGCCAGCGGCCATCTTTGGTTACATAGAGTTATATAATGAAAACTTGTAGCGAATACTCCTCTGAAACTACTTGACGGATTTTCATGAAACTTTACAGGAATGTTGCTCTTAATGTCTAATTGATACTACCAAAATTCAGATCCGCCAGAAATTCAAGATGGCCGCCACAGCTAAAAATAGATTTTCAAAATACAAGATTGTAGCGACTACTTCTTGAAAACTAAAGTGATAATGATATGGGACTTTTTCTAAAATGATCAGCATGACATGATGGTTATCCGAGTCGAACATTATTTTGATTAGACGTTAAACATGGCTGCCAGTGGCCATCTTTGTTAACATAGAGTTATATAATGAAAACGTGTAGCGATTACTCCTCTGAAACTACTTGACGGATTTTCATGAAACTTCACACGAATGTTGCTCTTGATGTGTTATTGATCCTAGCAAAATTTCAGGTCGGCCGGAAATTCAAGATGGCTGCCATGGCTAAAAATAGTTTTTCAAAATACAAGTTTGTAGCGACTACTTCTTGAGAACTATAAGTTATATTGATATGGGACTTTTTTTAAAATGATCAGCATGACATGATGTTGGTCCTTGCCAAAAATCGTTTCGATTCGATGTTAAACATGGCTGTCAGCGGCCATCTTTGTTTACATAGAGTTATATAATGAAAACTTATAGCGACTACTTCCCTGAAACTACTTGACGGATTTTCATGAAACTTCACAGGAATGTTGCTCTTGATGTCTAAGTGGTCCTAGCAAAATTTTAGGTCGGCCGGAAATTCAAGATGGCCGCCACGGCTAAAAATAAATTTTCAAAAAACAAGTTTGTAGCGACTACTTCCTGAAATCAAAATCAATCAGTAGAGCTTCAAGGTCATTGACCTCTTGTTAAACTTCCAATCAAAATTGAGTGCACTAGCGAGAAGCAGATCGTCCTACTGCGAATATCGCCTGTTGTTTACATAAGCTACTGTACACCGTAATGCACTCGACAGCTACACATGACGATTTGGGGTAGGAATTTGGGAGATTTCCTGGAATCCATAATATTTTATGACAACAGAGTACCTGTATCTGCAGCTCTATGTGTACCAAAGAATCACAACAAACAATTATGTTTTATGCAACATTAGTCTGACAGTGCTGTTATTATATAGGGCTGCGTATCGACAAAATGATCGATATTCGATATATCATATGATATTTTTTCAGCAGTAATAAAAGACTAAAATGTCAACGTTTTGTCATTTATTCATTCAAAAAGTAAACACAGAAGCTTTATCTGAATTCTTTTTCAAGAATATCATTGCATCCAAGGCATCGTCATTCAGGCACAACCTCTCTGCTGATAGAATATCCCGAGATGTCGAAAAATAAAGATCAATCGCCAGAAAAAGTACAAACAATGAGACGCCGAGTGCATCTTTTATATGCAGAGTTGACTCGACTGAAAAATACAATGAATAAATTTCGAAACAAATACATATTTCAAACTTTTAATGCATTTAATCACAAGTTTTGTTCGTTTTTGATGTCCGAAAGTCAACAGTTTTCCAACCGACATAAATACTAAATACCCATAATCCTTAGCCATGTATATATCTTTTAACAAGGCGGCACTAATAACGGGTTTATGACCTGGAATTCTTTACCATTTTTCTGATTATTTCTGACTAAAGAACCCATCGATGTAATAATAAACATCAGAATAGTAAAATTTATTCCCAAGAAAGACTAATTAAAAAGAAAATGATAATTTCCAGTATAATTACTAATTGAATATTATGTTCAGTCGCCGCGTAGACGGTAATAGGAACCGCCATATAACTGTCGTGACCCAGTATACATAATCCGGGCATTCAAATATTCCCACATCCGCTTTTCCAAAACAAAACAAAAAGTCTTCTGCTTCGATTTTTTCTAAAGTTATTGAATAATTATGCATTAAAATGACTGCAATTAGAAAAAGTTGCACCTCTTTCCTGTGCAGTTTTTATTCGGCGAACTCCGAGTTTGTCTTCGCGGAGTATCGTGGCATACTTTCGTGGCGTAAGTACGCCGAGAAGCTTTTCCGACTCCGCGTAGTTTTATCATCGGAACTCCGCGTAATTACGCGATTTGTAAATTCCTCACTCGGCATGAAAGAGTAAAGTGTGGGCTTCGCGTGAGCTGTACTGTATGCAATGGGAGAGAGTTCACTTTTGATCGATATTTTGACCGATACGGACACGTTCGATACGATATATCGATCGAACCCTAAATACCGGTATTCGATATATACCGGAAACCGGTACGCAGCCCTACTGTTATATATAATTTGAAACACACTGGTAGATCTATTGAGGTCTTGCAAAAAAATTGTATAATAATAAAATGAAAAATATCCGACCTATCGACCCCTTGATTTTTGGGCATGTAACAGGAAACATCAAATAGTTCTGACCATTCTGATGGCACATATATTCCTTAGAAGTAAATGGATTAGAACTATTTATCCTCAAAGTGACTACAAGGGGACTATTTGCACTCAGTGTTCCGCCTCGTGCAATAGTACCCTTTTCGCATCAGTAGTCACTCCCTCTGATAAATAGTTTAACCATTGACTTTTAAGAAATTAAGTAGTTTTTAGATTAGCTAGATTTTCTTAGACACTGTCTAAGGCCTAAAAAAAAATATGTGTGTTTCCGGTTTCCCGACCGACCCTACTTTATGACCGCCGACCTTAAATATTTTTAGCGAAAAAAAAAAAAAAATCTTTTTAAAAAAATTAAAAAAAAAAAATTGTTTTTTTTTATTCAAATGATAATTTTATTAGCCAGAGTTGTCAAGCATCTAATCTGGATTGCAAAGGTTATCAAAAAGTTGCCTTAGTACAAAAATGGCATAATATATGCGAACAATATATATAAAAAAATTATCTAAAAAAAAAGAACTTTTTCCTACCTACCTACCCTAACTTTCTGACAAGGTGAAACCAGAAACACACATATATTTTTTTTAGGCCTAAGTTAAGGTTTAAAACTTGATACATATAAAATTATTAATTTTCAGTTTTTATTAGGTCACCTTAATATTCACCTTGATCTACATTTTTGACTATTTGAGTCATAGCTGGTTCATGTACTACATAATATTTATTTGTGTTTCGAGCTATACCAGTGAAGTGTGAACAAAATGTATGCTATAATTACTTTCAATAATATAAACGTGTTTATCCTTAAAACTGTTTACTCGTACCTAAATATTTCTCACGCTCTTCTCCAGAACATGTTTTAATATATGTGTGTATTGTTTTTAGTATGTCTTGTATGTATTACCGCCTCAGTGCTGATGGCGTCGACATTGTAAAATGTTTATGCCTTAATAAAAATGGAATTTGAATTTGAATTGTTTAAAAAAGTTGTTAAAAGTTTGCATTTTGCTCAGTTTCCATGACACCATTAAACAACATTTGTATTCATTTTGTTCTCCATTTAAAGTTGATTTACAGATATAGTTTATATTACTACCATATCTTCCCTTATTTTTTAATAGTATTATCTTTATATATTTACATTAATTTTTAATTACTACTAATTTCTTCTTTTTTCGTCGTTTTTTGCACACAATATGACCTTTTTTTTTGTGTCTACGTGCCTTAAAACATTCATTCATTCATTCATTCATTCATTCATTCATTCATTCATTCATTCATTCCATTTAACATTCTTATTAAAGTAGACCAATTTCATTGACTTTCTTTACATTCTAAATTATAACAATGGTTATTGTCATGCAACAAGACATAATTGCACCTTATGTATCTGTATTTCTGTTTCTTTAACCACATACAGACTCTAACAGGGACCAGGACAGAGGAGGACGAGGGTTTGGCAGCTCTCAAGATGATTCTTCTGAAAATATGACTGTTCAAAGTGCAATGGTTGGCAGAATAATAGGTTCATAGTTTTCTTTATATATATATTTATATGGAAGTGTGGTTAAGAATTATTTTCCAGATCAGCTTGAAATTTAAATCAATCCCCTATTGGTGTAATACTATTATTCTTTGTAATTAAAATGACACAAGTTTCAACCATTTCAGCCAATCAAACCACTAAGATACCTCTGAAAAACAAGATCATGTGCGACTGTATTATAACGTAACCTATTGTCAATATACACCGACATCAACAACAGGGCGGAGATCGGAGATATCTAAGTACTGGCGTAATGTTGTGTTTTAAGCTTGTTTTAAGCTCGTTTACAAATGTCTGGAGGTCAAGGGAATATCAGGAATTTATTTGCTGTTGGTTGCCAGACTACTTCTTTTGAATTAGTCCACGTAGCATGGCAGACACATAGAGTTCAGATTGTCCGTCGTCTTACATCCGTCACACTTTAATCTTGGCCGTAACTGTAAAAGTATTAGATCTATGTTCATGAAACTACATACATCCTCATCTTACCCCTAGGCATGTCTTTACACATGTCCAATAACTCTGACTCATTTCAGCAGAGTTATGCCCCTTTTTCATAAAACCAACCTGCAACCTAACCTAGCACATAGCTTGGCATACTATTAACCTATGGTCATGAAACTTTAATATGGTTCTACTTCATCAGTTATTCAATGCAGTCATGCCCCTTGTCATCAAACTTCAACAGTAGAAAATTATTATTGCTCCATAATTCATGAAGAATTGCTAGGAATCTTTATGTGAGGAAGCTATCCACCTGGCTTGCGGAACGTCGGTGGTTCTACCCAGGTGCCCGCCCGTGCACGAAAATTGCCCGGAGGGGCACCTGGGGTCTTCCTCCACCAGTGGAAGCTGGAAAGTCGCCATATGACCTTAGCTGTTGGTGCGACTATAAAATCCAATTCGATTCAATTCATGAAAAATTGCACCCACTGCCTTCTAACATTATAGTTAGATTGGCCTTGATGAAATAAGCACATGGCAAGCAACACAAGTGTTCAGTGGAACACCTTCTAGTCTAGTTTTATACTGTATCTACCTACATCCAGCTTCCTACATGGGTTGCCTGATGGGTAAGGAAGATCAGTGTGGACTTTTTAATTAAAAGCCTGAAGTTTTTGGTTACCACATAATACTACAGAAATAAAACCGATTCCTATCTACACACATCTAAGCAGACGCATCTTCAAGTCATGCTGTTGTTGCCATTGCTCTTTTTTCTTATTTCCAGTCATATTCCTTCATTAAACTTCTTAATTTCTGGATTTCTGGTTTAAATAAATTGTAAGGTAAAACATATACATAATAAAGTTTAAAAGCATTCCCATTATAAAACTTGAATACTTTGTCTTTTGTTCATAATTTCATTAAAAGATGAACATAGGTGATAAAATTTACGTAAAAAATACATGTCAGATAATAATGGAATTGTAATATTGATTTACTAAAGAAAAGTTGCTATTAATGTTTTTTATTTATTTCACAGGTAAAGGAGGATCAAATATAAAAGAGCTTACAGAAGAAAGTGGAGCGAAGATAAAGGTACATTGTAAATAAGAACTGGTTTAGAAAAAAGGGAGATTAAAACCCAAACAACACCTACTATAGACATCATTTACCACCCCACCACCCACAGAACTATATTTCCTTACCATTACCCTACATTCATTGCAGTATTATTTTGTTAAAAGGGTAACTGCACTGTAGATCAGTAAATTTTACTGGTTATTTGTCGATACAGGTAACAAGGGATAGTGATAGTATGATTGTAATTACAGGTAACACTGGACAGTGATATTATTTGTTTGTAATTACAGGTAACGAGGGATATTGATAGCATGTCATTGTAATAAATGGTAATGATGGATAGTGATGGTATGTGATTTTAATTACAGGTAACAAGGGATAGTGATAGTATGTGATTGTAATTACAGGTAATGAGGGATAGTGATGGTATGTGATTGTAATTACAGGTAACGAGGGATAGTGATAGTATGTGATTGTAATTACAGGTAACGAGGGATAGTGATAGTATGTGATTGTAATTACAGGTAACGAGGGATAGTGATAGTATGTGACTAATTACAGGTAACGAGGGATAGTGATGGTATGTGATTTTAATTACAGGTAACAAGGGATAGTGATAGTATGTGATTGTAATTACAGGTAATGAGGGATAGTGATGGTATGTGATTGTAATTACAGGTAACAAGGGATAGTGATAGTATGTGATTGTAATTACAGGTAACGAGGGATAGTGATAGTATGTGACTAATTACAGGTAACGAGGGATAGTGATGGTATGTGATTGTAACTACAGGTAATGCGGGATAGTGATGGTATGTGATTGTAATTACAGGTAATGAGGGATAGTGATGGTATGTGATTGTAATTACAGGTAACGAGGGATAGTGATGGTATGTGATTGTAATTACAGGTAACGAGGGATAGTGATGGTATGTGATTGTAATTACAGGTAATGAGGGATAGTGATGGTATGTGATTTTAATTACAGGTAACAAGGGATAGTGATGGTATATGATTGTAATGACAGGTAATGAGGGATAGTGATGGTATGTGATTGTAATTACAGGTAACGAGGGATAGTGATGGTATGTGATTGTAATTACAGGTAATGAGGGATAGTGATGGTATGTGATTGTAATTACAGGTAACGAGGATAGTGATGGTATGTGATTGTAATTACAGGTAATGACGGATAGTGATGGTATGTGATTGTAATTACAGGTAACGAGGGATAGTGATGGTATGTGATTGTAATTACAGGTAACGATTGACAGTGATGGTATGTGATTGTAATTACAGGTAATGAGGGATAGTGATAGTATGTGATTGTAATTACAGGTAACGAGGGACAGTGATGGTATGTGATTGTAATTACAAGTAATAATGGATAGTGATGGTATGTGATTGTAATTACAGGTAATGAGGGATAGTGATAGTATGTGATTGTAATTACAGGTAACGAGGGATAGTGATGGTATGTGATTGTAACTACAGGTAATGAGGGATAGTGATGGTATGTGATTGTAATTACAGGTAACGAGGGATAGTGATGGTATGTGATTGTAATTACAGGTAATGAGGGATAGTGATGGTATGTGATTGTAATTACAGGTAATGAGGGATAGTGATGGTATGTGATTGTAATTACAAGTAACGAGGATAGTGATGGTATGTGAATGTAATTACAGGTAATGACGGATAGTGATGGTATGTGATTGTAATTACAGGTAACGAGGGATAGTGATAGTAGGTGATTGTAATTACAGGTAACGATTGACAGTGATGGTATGTGATTGTAATTACAGGTAATGAGGGATAGTGATAGTATGTGATTGTAATTACAGGTACCGAGGGATAGTGATGGTATGTGATTGTAATTACAGGTAATGAGGGATAGTGATAGTATGTGATTGTAATTACAGGTAACGAGGGATAGTGATGGTATGTGATTGTAATTACAGGTAATGAGGGATATTGATAGCATGTGATTGTAATTACAGTTAATGAGGGATAGTGATGGTATGTGATTGTAATTACAGGAAATGAGGGATAGTGATTGTATGTGATTGTAATTACAGTTAATGAGGGATAGTGATGGTATGTGATTGTAATTACAGGAAATGAGGGATAGTGATTGTATGTGATTGTAATTACAGTTAATGAGGGATAGTGATGGTATGTGATTGTAATTACAGGAAATGAGGGATAGTGATTGTATGTGATTGTAATTACAGTTAATGAGGGATAGTGATGGTATGTGATTGTAATTACAGGTAATGAGGGATAGTGATGGTATGTGATTGTAATTACAAGTAACGAGGATAGTGATGGTATGTGATTGTAATTACAGGTAATGACGGATAGTGATGGTATGTGATTGTAATTACAGGTAACGAGGGATAGTGATGGTAGGTGATTGTAATTATGGGTAAAGATTGACAGTGATGGTATGTGATTGTAATTACAGGTAATGAGGGATAGTGATAGTATGTGATTGTAATTACAGGTACCGAGGGATAGTGATGGTATGTGATTGTAATTACAGGTAATGAGGGATAGTGATAGTATGTGATTGTAATTACAGGTAACGAGGGACAGTGATGGTATGTGATTGTAATTACAGGTAATGAGGGATATTGATAGCATGTGATTGTAATTACAGTTAATGAGGGATAGTGAT
Source organism: Cyrtodaria siliqua (assembly GCA_037043455.1). Classification (NCBI taxonomy): domain Eukaryota; kingdom Metazoa; phylum Mollusca; class Bivalvia; order Adapedonta; family Hiatellidae; genus Cyrtodaria; species Cyrtodaria siliqua. Next base: position 135,265 of record JAWPHD010005783.1, on the reverse strand, counting down.
GGTATGTGATTGTAATTACAGGAAATGAGGGATAGTGATTGTATGTGATTGTAATTACAGTTAATGAGGGATAGTGATGGTATGTGATTGTAATTACAGGAAATGAGGGATAGTGATTGTATGTGATTGTAATTACAGTTAATGAGGGATAGTGATGGTATGTGATTGTAATTACAGGTAATGAGGGATAGTGATGGTATGTGATTGTAATTACAGGTAACGAGGGATAGTGATGGTAGGTGATTGTAATTACAGGTAACGATTGACAGTGATGGTATGTGATTGTAATTACAGGTAATGAGGGATAGTGATAGTATGTGATTGTAATTACAGGTAACGAGGGATAGTGATGGTATGTGATTGTAATTACAGGTAATGAGGGATAGTGATAGTATGTGATTGTAATTACAGGTAACGAGGGATAGTGATGGTATGTGATTGTAATTACAGGTAATGAGGGATATTGATAGCATGTGATTGTAATTACAGTTAATGAGGGATAGTGATGGTATGTGATTGTAATTACAGGAAATGAGGGATAGTGATTGTATGTGATTGTAATTACAGTTAATGAGGGATAGTGATGGTATGTGATTGTAATTACAGGAAATGAGGGATAGTGATTGTATGTGATTGTAATTACAGTTAATGAGGGATAGTGATGGTATGTGATTGTAATTACAGGAAATGAGGGATAGTGATTGTATGTGATTGTAATTACAGTTAATGAGGGATAGTGATGGTATGTGATTGTAATTACAGGTAATGAGGGATAGTGATGGTATGTTAGTATGTGATTGTAATTACAGGTAACGAGGGATAGTGATGGTATGTGATTGTAATTACAGGTAATGAGGGATAGTGATGGTATGTGATTGTAATTACAGGTAATGAGGGATAGTGATGGTATGTGATTGTAATTACAGGTAATAAGGGATAGTGATGGTATGTGATTGTAATTACAGGTAATGAGGGATATTGATAGCATGTGATTGTAATAACAGTTAAATGAGGGATAGTAATGGTATGTGATTGTAATTACAGATAATGAGGGATAGTGATAGTATGTGATTGTAAGTATACAGGAAGTAAATCACTGTGGTATTCATGCCTGATGTAGTCGAAAGGAGTCCCCTAATATATAATCCCTAACTTTTTTTTTGATAAAAGGCATTTTTGAGTATTTAAGGCCTGTTTTTAGCTCTACTGGCCAAGGGCCAGCAGAGCTTATGGGATGGTGTGTTGTCCGTCTTCCGTCGTCCGTCCGTCCGTTAACTTTTCTTCAAACGACTTCTTCTCAGAAACCGCTTGGCTAATTTTGACCAAACTTCACATGGATGATCCTTAGATGAATGCTTTTTAGATTTGTTAAAATTAGGTCAGCGCTACATCCAAGATGGCTGCCATTACCATATATGGTCGAAACCTTAAAAAATCTTCTTCTCCAAAACCGCTGGACAGATTTCAACAGTTTTTCTTTTAAAATGATCGCCAATGCCTAGACTATCAAGATTGTTCAAATAAAGTCCCCGGGGTCAAAAGTGGCCGTGCCCCGGGGGTCCAAAGTTTGTATATTGAGGTTTTGCATGTTTTTCATATAGACATATAGGAAAAAACTTTAAAAAATCTTCTTCTCTGAAACCACAAGGCACAGAGCTCTCATGTATTACATGTAGCATCAGCTTATGGTCCTCTACTAAGTTTGTTCAAATGTTGACCCTGGGGTCAAATTTGTCCCCGCCCCGGGGGTCACAATTTTACATAGACTTATATAGGATTTTTTTCTTCATCTTCTTCTCGGAAACTACAACAGCCAGAGGTTTGATATTTTGCATTTACTATAAGCTTATGGTCCTTTACCAAGTTTGTTCAAATGGTGACCCTCGGGTCACATTTGGCCCCGCCCCAAGGGTCACATGTTTTACATAGACATGTATAGGGAAAAACTTAAAAAATCTTCTTCTCTGAAACTGCAAGAGACAGAGGTTTAATATTTTGCATTTGCTATAAGCTTGTGGTCCTCTACCAAGTTTGTTCAAATGGTGACCCAGGGGTCACATTTGGCCCCACCCCGGGGGTCACAGTTTTACATAGGCTTGTATAGGCAAAAATGAAAAAAAATCTTCTCTGGAACCACATGGCACAGAGCTCTCATGTATTACATGTAGCATCAGCTTATGGTCCACTACTAAGTTTGTTCAAATGAGCCAGAGGTTTGATATTTGAAATTTATTATAAGCTTATGGTCCTTTACCAAGTTTGATCAAATGGTGACCCTGGTGTCACATCTTGCCCCGCCCCGGGGTCACAGTTTTACATAAATGCTTGTATAGGGAAAAACTGAAAAAAATCTTCTTCTCTGGAACTGCAATAGCCAAAGGTTTAATATTTTGCATTTGCTATAAGCTTATGGTCCTTTACCAAGTTTGTTCAAATGGTGACCCTCGGGTCACATTTGACCCCGCCCCAAGGGTCACATGTTTTACATAGACATGTATAGGGAAAAACTTAAAAAAACTTCTTCTCTGAAACTGCAAGAGCCAGAGGTTTAATATTTTGCATTTGCTATTAGCTTATGGTCTTCTACCAAGTTTGTTCAAATGGTGACCCATTGGTCACATTTGGCCCCACCCTGGGGGTCACAGTTTTACTTAGGCTTGTATAGGCAAACACTGAAAAAAATCTTCTTCTCTGGAACCACATGGCACAGAGCTCTCATGTATTATTTTGCATCTGATCTTAACCAAACTTTAGCAGATTTATGGCTTTTAATTTGTTTACCTTTTTTTTTTTTTTTTTTTTTTTTTTAATTTTTTTTATTTTTATTTTATTTTATTTATTTTTCTATGTTGGACCAGTCGGACCAGTAACAGAGGAGTTATGGCTCTTGATTTAGTTAAAAATGCTATATTTTGCCTCATTAATATGGTAGGGCCTTTATTTTTCATCTGATCTTTACCAAGCTTTACCAGATTCTTTAGTTATGGCCCTTGATTTAGTCAAAAAGCTGTTTTTTGCCCGAAACTTCCAATAAAACATAAATGGCAGTCACTCGCTTCATTGATGTTATAAGAGCCATGTTAGCCAGTAGAGCGTCCACAGGGCCTCTTGTTCTGGCTGAAATGACTATTGACTTGTTTGTGATAGCTAAGAACCATTTGCATGGTTGTATGATGATTTTATTTATCAACTTGAAAGTTTTGAAAGTGAAAGTAGAACACATTTAAGAGGTGCCGAATGAATGCAGTTTGTTCACGGTGTGGACAAAGATCAGAATTTTATTTTCTTATATGCCACATGACCCCTACTATTCTCAGCAGTTTTCTAGAGAGGCAGGTCTCATGACTAAGAATATGTAAGTGAATCTTAGTTTGAACTTCATTTTGAAAAATGGCTAACTAAAAAGCTTAGACAATATAGCATCGGACTCAATGGGATTAGATTTACTTCCGGTACACCTGTAATTACAGGTAACAAGGGGTAGTGATAGCATGTTATTTTAGATACAGGTAACGAGGGATAGTGATACACAGATAACAAGGGATAGTGATAGCAAATGATTGTAGATGCAGGTAACAAGGGATAGTGATAGCATGTGATTGTAAGTATACTTAACAAGGGACAGTGTGAGCATGTGATTGTAAGTATACCCCCACAAACAAGTTTATGGGGGTGTATATAGGAATGAGCTTGTTGGTCCGTTAGTCAGTCTGTTGGCCTTTACGGTGTCCGGACGATAACTCATGAAAGGGTTGATGGATTTAAATAATATTTGGTACACAGGTATAACACCATAAAATACAAGTCAAGTTCGACTTTGGTTACAAACCACCAATTTTTGACGGAGATATGGCCCCTTTTCAACTTAGAATTTGCCCAAAAAACGGTGTCCGGACGATAACTCATGAAAGGGTCGACGGATTTAAATAATTTTTCATACACGGGTTTAAGACCATAAAATACAGGTCAAGTTCGACTTTGGTTACAAACCACCAATTTTTGATGGAGTTATGGCCCCTTTTCAACTTAGAATTTGCCCAAAATACGGTGTCCGGACGATAACTCATGAAAGGTCGACGGATTTAAATAATTTATCGTACACAGGTTTAACACCATAAAATACAGGTCAAGTTCGACTTTGGTTACAAACCACCAATTTTTACGGAGTTATGGCCCCTTTTCAACTTAGAATTTGCCCAAAAAAAGGTGTCCGGACGATAACCCCTGAAAGAGTCGACTTATTTAAATAATTTTTGGTACACGGGTTTAAGACCATAAAATACAGGTTAAGTTCGACTTTGGTTACAAACCACTAATTTTTGATGGAGTTATGGTCCCTTTTCAACTTAGAATTTGCAGTCAACTCTGAGGAACCTGCTAATTTGGGTTTGTATTAAATTTAAACAATTTATAATGTCTCTTTTTATTACACTTATACATCTTTGACTTGAACGGTGTAACACGCACATTTTTGTTTGTCTTCTTCCCTGATCACTAACAATCTCTCCCCCCACCCCCCTCCCCTCTCTCTCTCTCTCTCTCTCTCTCTCTCTCTCTCTATCACTGTCATTATTTATTTTTTTCCTGTTTATTTCATATTTTGTAGTTTAAATAATTTGTTTGCCATTGTTTAAATTGTATGAATATTTTATAGCGGGAGGGCCGGATTTCTAATGTTGTAATAACTTGTGGCCAGACCCCATTTTCATGTACATTTATTGGAAATAAATATGTTTAAACTAGACCATTGTTTTCTTGTGGTTGCCATGTTTATGTGACAAGGCGGTATTGTGGGGGTATTAATCACTTTCAGTGATAACTCTAGTTACATGTAATGCCACAAATAATTAATTACCTGGTTCTCAGGCCACTTTTTCTGAGAAGAGATGCGGGCAGGCACATTTTTTTTTGCAATTTTACAGTTGTAAAGACACGCCGGCTATTTTTTTTTTTATCCAAACTTTAATTCCAATACATGTATTGATGCAAAATACCTCGAAATACATGTGCAATAACCATTTGGATCAGCTCATCTCTATTGTCGATCATTACCTTATCATTTCTTCCCGACTTATGCTTCTTTCAATCACCATAAGTCCGTATATTTGTATTAGATCACGCATGAACTTCAATCGACTCGATGATACCGCCATTATTGCATGTTGTTGTGAGACTTTGTCGATTAGACGCTTGAATAAATCGCCTGTTCTGTAGCACCTTCTAGTTCCAAGCGTCTCAAGCGTCTGACCCTCCTAGATTGGTACCCGTACGACTGCAACACTCACAAGCTAGCGAGCAGAGCGGCAGATAGTCGTCGGCCGCGCACATGTCTACCCACAAGGGAATTCCCCTGAGGTAGTTGCATGTAAAAAACAGAACGAACTTGGATGCGGAACTGTTTTCTCGAAATTTCGGTAGCGCATTTCCAATTTTTTATTTTATTACTTTTGAGATAAAATCGGCAATGCGGCACCAAAAAAAGACATGCGGGCGGGCCTGAGAACCAGGTAATTAATTTTTTATGGCCTAACAAGGGGTAGTGATAGCAAGTGATTGTAATTACAGGTAACAAAGGGTAGTGATAGCAAGTGAGTGGAATTACAGGTAACACGGGATAGTGACAGCATGTGATTGTTGTTACAGGTAACAAGGGACAGTGATAGCTTGTGATTATATTTACAGTAAACAAGGGATAGTGATAGCATGTGATTGTAATTACAGGTAAACCGGGATACTGATGGCAGCGGCGAGACCCTTGTGGAGATAACGGGATCTACTGAGGCTGTAGCCAAAGCCAAGGCCCTCATTAATGGACTTATTAATCCAGATGAAAATGCCACCAGAACATTTGATAGTAAGATTTGAACAGCACTTTTTCATACCAATACTGTGTATATTAAAGGGGCTCGGTTCCTTATGAACCAGAAAATTGTCAAAAATTGGTCTTAAATAACACACACGCTGTTATCCCCCTATGTCTGACAACAAAGTGTTGTTCTTATGATATGAAGAAGTACGAAATAATAAAATTAACTTTATTCTCAAACCCTTTTATGACTAATTTATTGATTTTCTGGTTCAATTCTGAAAGCAAGCCATTTTAAGATTTTTGACTACTAACCACAAAGTTATATGTTTCATATATAAAAAGAATAATACTGCCTGAACCTTGGGGTTCTTTTTTAACTCCATATATATAGAATTTGAACAACACAAGTGCTTGCCATGTGTTAAAAAAATGGTGCTTTGAATGTCAATCTTTATTGGCATCACAATTTGTAAAATTAAAAACTAAATAAAATGCTTTTTCTACCAATGTCTTCAATATCTTAATATTTCGTACAGTAACAAAACCATGCAAACAAACATAATTTCCCCATTATATATCTGTATTTCTGTTTCTTTAACCACATACAGACTCTAACAGGGACCAGGACAGAGGAAGACGAGGTTTTGGCAGCTCTCAAGATGATTCTTCTGATTCTGCTAATATCAATGTTCAAAGTGCAATGGTTGGCAGAATAATAGGTTAGTTTATATAAATACACAGTCAAACTTTAAATACACAGTCAAACTTTAAATACACAGTCAAACCAGTCAAACCTTAAAAACAGTCAAACCTTAAATACACAGCCAAATCTTATATACACAGTCAAACCTTAAATACACCATCAAACCTTAAATACAGTCAAACCGTAAATACACCATCAAACCTTAAATACAGTCAAACCTTAACTACACAGTCAAACCTTAAATACACAGTCAAACCTTAAATCAGTCAAACCTTAAATACACAGTCAAACCTTAAATACACAGTCAAACCGTCAAACTTTAAATACACGGTTAAACCGTAAATACACAGTCAAACCAGTCAAACCTTAAATACACAGTCAAACCTTAAATACACAGTCAAACCTTAACTACACAGTCAAACCTTAAATACACAGTCAGACCAGTCAAACCTTAAATACACAGTCAAACCTTAAATACACAGTCAAAACTTAAATACACAGTCAAACCTTAACTACACAGTCAAACCTTAAATACACAGTCAAACCAGTCAAACCTTAAATACACAGTCAAACCAGTTAAACCTTAAATAAACAGACAAACCTTAAATACAGTCAAACCTTAAATACACAGTCAAACCTTAAATACACAGTCAAACCTTAAGTACAGAGTCAAACCTTAAATACACAGTCAAACCTTAAATACACGGTCAAACCTTAAGTACACAGTCGAACCTTAAATACACAGTCAAACCTTAAATACACAGTCAGACCTTAAGTACACAGTCAAACCTTAAATACACAAACTACAGTCAAACCTGTAATAAGAGGTAGTTAAAGGGAAGAGTAAAATTGATTTCTTAGGACTTTTCTCAAATTCTGGCATTTTATTCTCTGTGAATCCAGGAAAATTGGTCCTGAGTTACTCATCCTACATAATATTTGAATGGTCAAATCAATAAATTCTTTAATAATTTATCTGAACCTCTACTCGTCCTGCATCAATAAGCACTCGTGGTGAGCGGATGAGTGGAATTTTTAGTGCCTTGCAGTCTTGTACCTACAGTTAGAGTGTGTTTAAATAAATTGTATCATAAAACTGTTTAAAACTGATAAAGCACTTAATAGTTAAACTTGTTCCCTCAAAGGCTATTCCATTAAAAGACACCCGGGACCCCGGCAATTTAATAAACATCTATGGGTGAACTTTATTTTCTGAAATTTGGCTCTTTAAACTTTAAAGTTTGCATCTTTGGTTTGGTGTTCAATTTCAAAAGTGCCTTCCTGTGGTCCCATGTATGTTTTAATGGCATAGCTCTAATATGCTTTGATGTTCTTTATAAACATGGCTGCAGTCTTTGATCAGTATGTTCAAACGTAGGTTTATTTCAGTATTGCAATGAAAGGTTTATAGTAATGTGTTATATTTATTTCACAGGTAAAGGAGGATCTAAGATAAGAGAACTTACAGAAGAAAGTGGAGCTAAGATAAAGGTACATTTTACTAGGGTTCTAGAAAAAGGGTATTGCGGGGTACTTTGTTTCATCCTGAAGTTGCATTTCTTTATATTAACCAACAATGAAGGATGGGTTTGTTCACGAGCATATAATGTCCAGACTGGCAATATTCTTGCTAGATTTGATAAAGAATTGAATGTTGTTTAACGGGTCATCAACACAGTATAGGTTATTTAGAGCTGCCCCAGAGAGAGGGGAAGGATACATAGGAATCCGGAACCCTGCCCTACTCTTATCGAATAGATTCCTATGGTTCTTTAACGTGCTCGGAGGATAGACCGATACACGGGACCGCCCGGTTTACATCCCCATCCAACAGACGAGGCTAAGGGAAAGTGTCTTGCCCAAGAACACACCGACGGAACTGGGTGGCACCTCGGAGGATTGAACTAAGGGCCGTTTATAAAGAGCACTATTGATTACAAATGAGAAAAAACAACTTTTGAGAGACCCTAAATGGGGATTTTACTGAAATGTTGATTGTAATTACAGGTAAACAGGGATACTGATGGCAGCGGTGAGACACTCGTGGAGATAACGGGATCTGCCGATTCTGTAGCCAAAGCGAAGGCCCTCATTAACGAACTTGTTAATCCAGACGAAAATGCGACCAGAACCTATGATAGTAAGTAATGAACATAATTTTTTATCGCCTGCAAAGCATGGCAAGACATGGAGATCGTTTTTAGCTCTACTGGCCAAGGGCCAGCAGAGCTTATGGGATGCTGTGTTGTCCGTCGTCCGTCGTCTGTCTGTCGTCTGTCGTCTGTCGTCCGTTAACTTTTCTTCAAACGACTTCTCCTCAGAAACCGCTTGGCTAATTTTGACCAAACTTCACGTGCATGATCCTTAGATGAATGTTTTTTAGATTTGTTAAAATTAGTTCAACGCTACATCCAAGATGGCTGCCATTACCATATATGGTCGAAACCTTAAAAAATCTTCTTCTCCAGAACCGCTGGACAGATTTCAACAGTTTTTCTTTTAAAATGATCGCCAACGCCTAGACTATCAAGTTTGTTCAAATAAAGTCCCCGGGGTCAAAAATGGCCGTGCCCCGGGGGTCCAAAATTTGTATATTGAGGTTTTGCATGTTTTTCATACAGACATATAGGAAAAAACTTTAAAAAATCTTCTTCTCTGAAACCACAAGGCACAGAGCTCTCATGTATTACATGTAGCATCAGCTTATGGTCCTCTACTAAGTTTGTTCAAATGGTGACCCTGGGGTCAAATTTGTCCCCGCCCCGGGGGTCACAGTTTTACATAGACTTAAAAAGGATTTTTTTTTAAAAAATCTTCTTCTCAGAAACTACAACAGCCAGAGGTTTGATATTTTGCATTTACTATAAGCTTATGGTCCTTTACCAAGTTTGTTCAAATGGTGACCTTAGGGTCACATTTGGCCCCGCCCCAAGGGTCACATGTTTTACATAGACATGTATAGGGAATTCTTCAAACGACTTCTCGTCAGAAACCGCTTGGCTAATTTTGACCAAACTTCAAATGGATGATCCTTAGATGAATGCTTTTTAGATTTGTTAAAATTAGGTTGGCGCTACATCCAAGATGGCTGCCATTACCATATATGGTCGAAACCTTAAAAAATCTTCTTCTCCAGAACCGCTTGACAGATTTCAACAGTTTTTCTTTTAAAATGATCGTCAACGCCTAGACTATCAAGTTTGTTCAAATAAAGTCCCCGGTATTAAAAATGGCCGTGCCTCGGGGGTCCAAAGTTTGTATATTGAGGTTTTGCATGTTTTTCATATAGACATATAGGAAAAAAGTTTAAAAAATCTTCTTCTCTGAAACCACAAGGCACAGAGCTCTCATGTATTACTTGTAGCATCAGCTTATGGTCCTCTACTAAGTTTGTTCAAATGGTGACCCTGGGGTCAAATTTGTCCCCGCCCCGAGGGTCACAGTTTTACATAGACTTATATAGGATTTGTTTTTTAAAAATCTTCTTCTCGGAAACTACAAGAGCCAGAGGTTTGATATTTTACAATTATTATAAGCTTATGGTCCTTTACCAAGTTTGTTCAAATGGTGACCCTGGGGTCACATTTGGTCCCGCCCCAAGGGTCACATGTTTTACATAGTAATGTATAGGGAAAAACTTAAAAAATCTTCTTCTCTGAAACTGCAAGAGCCAGAGGTTTAATATTTTGCTGTTGCTATAAGCTTATGGTCCTTTACCAATTTTGTTCAAATGCTGACCCTGGGGTCACATCTGGCCCCGCCCCGGGGGTCACAGTTTAACATCAATGCTTGTTTTAAAATTTTCAATTTCTTTATTTTTTAGCTCTACTGGCCAAGGGCCAGCAGAGCTTATGGGATGCTGTGTTGTCCGTCGTCCGTCGTCTGTCTGTCTGTCTGTCGTCTGTCGTCCGTCTGTCTGTCGTCCGTTAACTTTTCTTCAAACGACTTCTCCTCAGAAACCGCTTGGCTAATTTTGACCAAACTTCACGTGGATGATCCTTAGATGAATGCTTTTTAGATTTGTTAAAATTAGATCAACCCTACATCCAAGATGGCTGCCATTACCATATATGGTCGAAACCTTAACAAATCTTCTTCTCCAAAACCGCTGGACAGATTTCAACATTTTTTCTTTTAAAATGATCGCCAATGCCTAGACTATCAAGTTTGTTCAAATAAAGTCCCCGGGGTCAAAAATGGCCGTGCCCCGGGGGTCCAAAATTTGTATATTGAGGTTTTGCATGTTTTTCATATAGACATATAGGAAAAAACTTTAAAAAATCTTCTTCTCTTAAACCACAAGGCACAGAGCTCTCATGTATAACATGTAGCATCAGCTTATGGTCCTCTACTAAGTTTGTTCAAATGGTGACCCGGGGGTCAAATTTGTCCCCGCCCCGAGGGTCACAGTTTTACATAGACTTATATAGGATTTTTTTTTTAAAAATCTTCTTCTCGCCAACTACAAGAGTCAGAGGTTTGATATGTTACATTTATTATAAGCTTATGGTCCCGCTCCAAGGGTCACATGTTTTACATAGACATGTATAGGGAAAAACTTAAAAAATCTTCCTTCTCTGAAACTGCAAGAGCCAGAGGTTTAATATTTTGCTGTTGCTATAAGCTTATGGTTCTTTACCTATTTTGTTCAAATGGGGACCCTGGGGTCACATTTGGCCCCGTCCCAAGGGTCACATGTTTTACATAGACATGTATAGGGAAAAACTTAAAAAATGTACTTCTCTGAAACTGCAAGAGCCAGAGGTTTAATATTTTGCATTTGCTAAAAGCTTATGGTCCTTTACCAAGTTTGTTCAAATGGTGACCCTGGGGTCACATTTGGCCCCGCCCCAAGGGTCACATGTTTTACATAGACATGTATAGGGAAAAACTTGAAAAATCTACTTCTCTGAAACTGCAAGAGCCAGAGGTTTAATATTTTGCTGTTGCTATAAGCTTATGGTCCTTTACCAATTTTGTTCAAATGGGGACCCTGGGGTCACATCTGGCCCCGCCCCGGAGGTCACAGTTTTACATAAATGCTTGTATAGGGAAAAACTGAAAAAAATCTTCTTCTCTGGAACTGCAAGAACCAGAGGTTTAATATTTTGCATTTTCTATAAGTTTATGGTCCTTTACCAAGTTTGTTCAAATGGTAACCCTCGGGTCATATTTGACCCCGCCCCAAGGGTCACATGTTTTACATAGACATGTATAGGGAATTTTTTTTTAGAATTTTTTTTATTTTTTTTTATTTTTGAATTTTTTTGAATTTTTTTTGATTTTTTTGATTTTTTTTAGCTCTATGTTCGACCAGTCGGACCAGTAACAGAGGTGTTCTTGATTTAGTTAAACATGCTATATGTAGCCTCGTTAATACGGTTGGGCCTTCATTTTTCATCTGATCTTTACCAAACTTTACCAGATTCTTTAGTTATGGCCCTTGATTTAGTTAAAAAGCTGTTTTTTTGCCCGAAACTTTCAATAAAACGTAAATGGCAGTCACTCACTTCATTGATGTTATAAGAGCCATGTTAGCCAGTAGAGCGTCCACAGGCCCTCTTGGGCCTCTTGTTTCATTGTTATTGTCATAAAAACATAGCCATATCATGACAGTAGTAACATGAACATGTCAATATATTAAGTTAAGGTCATAGATTTGTTTTGGCGCTTTTTAACATTATAATTTCTTCATCAGATGTTGCATATCTACACTTAATGATTATAAGTATATAGTCACCTGACTAATATGCTGATTTAATACATTTCTATGAGCGAAAGATAGGGATATATTTCATAATCGCTAAATATTAAGTAATCCGAAAACAAAAATAACGGTAACGTTGATTCATAATGTCAAGTGCTGCTGATGCCGTTGCATATGAAATATATCCCTATCTTTCGCTCCTAGAAATGTTCAATAAAGTGAAACATTACAGTTATAATCATGAAATGATTTAACAGGTTATGAATAGATTACTTTGCTGCGTTCGATTGCATGAAAATCATTTATCCGATACGTATCCCCTCATTCATCAAAAGAACCAAACGTCTACCATCTCTTGAAGGATTTCCCTGTAATTGATCCTAGCTGTTAAATAATCTTTATATCATAGTCTAGGTTTACTTCCACACAAGCTGGGACAATGCTTCAGGAGGTGACGTGGCATTTAGCATTCTGAAGTCTATCATTCAGTTACATCTTACTAAAAAAAGACAAGAAAACACTTGCCTTCTTCAGCGGTACTGCTATCTTAAAGGGACACATGGCAATCTTGAAGTATTTAAAAGTGTGTATAAGCGTTTATTTATCCTCGCTGTATTGCACTAAGCATTTTAGCGAGCAGACCTAGGTTTTTAAGTCTCATCCGAAGGACTGGTAAGGTAGGAAATACTTCTGAAATATTTCGATAATTAACCCAAATTCGGTCCTGGCTGGGATTGAACGCGCGATCCCTGGGTTACTAAGCCGCAATGCTAACCATTACACCACGGCGCTACCTTAAAGTATTTAAAATGAGTGTCTGGATTTATATATTCAGTATCCATTTTACTTTTACCCTGGTTACATTTAAATAAATCAAATTTTAAGTATTCACTATTTCGTCTTATTATACTATAAGTTTTAATATATTATTGGTGCAATAATATTAAAAATTAATAATATGCAAAAACAAATTGCTTAATACTATTCTTATAATTAATATTAATGACTGAACAAATGCAAATTATGCAGAAAAACTAGCGGGACGCAGTGAGTTTTTAAAAAATAAAGATTGCCGTATGTCCCTTTAACATCAAAATGCAGTCATGTCATCTGTATCCCATGGAGACATTTTCTTGTTTTGTTCATATGTTACTGTTACTACTTCGTCTTGTTCGCAATGATTTCATATTTTTGGTGTTATTTATGAAAAAATTATGTATTATTAGATTGTTCACTCTCTTGTTGAAAACAAACATTTTAAGAAATAATTCTGTACAATTTACTAAACTAAAAGGTGAGGATGCATGAATATTTGTATTTGTTCATTTTCAGGTGGTGGTGGTGGCGGCCGGGATTGCTATAAGTGCGGTGAAGGCGGACACATGGCACGTGATTGTACAAACCCACCTAAACGTAAGTCAGATATATGGTTACAGTGGTTCACAAATGATCAAATACACTTCAAGTCGACGTTATTTTTCCACATTGAAGTCTCGCCTTCGATTAAGGAATTAAGGGATTAAGTTTCATCAGGCAATATGGTTTATATAACTCACTTTAAACATCTTGGAAAACACATTAACCTCTGTAGACACAGAGCTTTGTAATCACCTTGAGTGAATATTCGATCTGAAAAAGAAAATCTGGTTAAATGTAATGTGACTTTCAGCAATTACTAATCCCTGACATTCTTTTCAGCTGGCGGTGGTGGTGGAGGCCGGGATTGCTATAAGTGTGGTGAAGGCGGACACATGGCCCGAGATTGTACAAACCCACCAAAACGTAAGTCAGATATATGATTACCGGTACAGTGGTTCACAAATGATCAAATATTACTCGACATTATATTTCCACATTTAAGTCTCGCTTTTGTAGCCAAGCTGGCTTGGAGATAAGTGATTAAGTTTCATCAGGCAATATGGTTTATATAACTCACTTTAAACAGGCCTGTAAACATCTTGGTAAACACATTAACATCTGTAGACACTGGGCTTTGTGATCATCTTGAGAGAATATTCTATCTGAAAAAGAAAATCTGATTAAATGTACTGTGACTTTCAGCAATTACTAATCCCTGACATTCTTTTCAGCTGGTGGTGGTGGTGGTGGAGGCCGGGATTGCTATAAGTGCGGTGAAGGCGGACACATGGCCCGAGATTGTACAAACCCACCTAAACGTAAGTTTGCATTTCATATAAACATGATTTTGATGCATGATTTCTTAAAAGTAAGTAAAAACATGTATATACGGTGTAAGCTAAATCTTTTGCAAAACACTTGTGTAAATATATACCTCAAAACTTGCCTGGCAAAATGTTTTCCTAGCTTTACTGGCTAAAGGCCAATAGAGGTTATATGATGGCATCAGGTGTTTTGTCCGTTATTTTTGGCTTGTTTTCACTCGATGACCTTCAGCTTTCATCCGATCTTCACCAAACTAGGTAAGATTATTGATCAGTGAAATCTGGAATCTGTTCGAAAACCATATTAGTAAAACATGCGACTGCTTGGTTATCAGACAAGTTTACTTTACTTTTGTATTTTATTTATTGATTACTAAGGTCATATGAAAACATCCCATCATATTTCTGATCACCTGCAAGTTTTGCGTTTGTCTGCTTTCAGTAAAAAGAATGACTATATATTTTTGCTCATATTCTCAAATCGCTTTCGCGAATTACTTTCATATTTTGTTTTTGATTACTAAAGTCGTACAAAAACATTCCGTCATATTTCTCATCACAGCCGACCACAGGGTCAAGGTCACACACTTGGAAGTTTTGCATTCAGCGGGGCATTAGTTGGATCAGCGTTTTTTTTCCTTCTTTGGACGGGTCCGGTAAACGGAAAACCCATTCCCAATCGCCAAAAAATAGCATTTTCCCCAATTTTGAGTAAAAAAAAATCCCCAATTCCAGATTTTTCTTCCCAAAATTGTAAAATGTTTTAGAATAATCTTCTTAATAAAGTTTTTTACCAGGGTTTTCGATGTTTCTTCTGCTTTTCTGTGTAAATTGAAACGCAAAAAACAGCCTCGTCACCCGAGGACGACGCCATGTTGTTTATGCGTTGCAGAAACGCTTTACCGCTTGTATGTTATCGAAACGCTTTACCGCTAGTATATTCTACTATGTAACAAGCGCCTCAGTGAGCGATGGGTTAATACTAAATAAAGGACGAATAACAGAAATCGTCTGGGCCAGGAAACTCTTTCCTCGGTCATGAGAATATGCAGAGAATCTGGTGCAACCCTAAATGACAATGAACTTAACAGCATTGTTAACATTTTCAGGGACAACAAAAACAGGGAAATTATTCTGTAACAACACAGTGAAGTACAATAAAAACTTGAAACATTACAGTTGTGAAAATATTTTATTATTTAAATCATCATTAAATATGTAATATTTCACAAAATACAAAAACTTTTTTTTTCCCAATTCTGAGAAAAAACGCGTGTTTTTTCCCCAATTTTGAGAAAAATTGCGTGTTTTTTCCCAATTTGACCGGTCACGGACCCATTCCCAAAATGGTGAAAAAAACCGCTGTGGATATCCGACATTTCTAATTTGATCAGTGAGTAATTTGTGTGTGGATGCGTACCTATCAATTTAAATATTGATCATATTATATGATTGATTATTATAATTTACTCTTCAACCATCCTAACTACCTTTCACAGCTGGTGGTGGTGGGGGACGAGACTGCTATAAGTGTGGAGAGGCTGGCCACATGGCCCGAGATTGTACCAACCCACCTAAAGGTAAGTGTTTTGTGTAATATAAACATTACAAATACTTTAAAAGCTGATTGTGACCTTGTATTTTACTTAAAGTGACCTGTGCCTTACATTTCCTTCTCATTTATTTTATACAAGCCTGGCTATCTCCCAGATAAATGGCAGGCCATGAGATTTAAGACTTTTTGCTTAGTAACCTTCAGTAAACAGTATTCTAACACGACCTCCGCAGTCTTTCATATAGACAAAGAAGAGAGACAGCTGTATGTTATTCTACGATAAAATACAGCTGTTCCATTAATTTCCCACGTATATTTCATCCGTTGGAAGCGCCACGTTACATGACGTCACTTGGTAAATATACGTCACGAAGACAAACTCAACAGTAATTTTAATTAAATGTTAATTAGAACAAACTTGCCATGCTCCCATACCGTGCACACCCCCGATATAAACCCATCATATGCATCAGTACATATAACATTAATAAGCATCTTGAACACGGTGAGAACGTTTGACGTCATACAGCGCAAGCTATATGACGTAAGCAATGACTTAATTGTTTGTCACGTGACTACAAGTGTATTGAAACGCAGAACTTTGCATACTGGGGCGCCCAATGGAACAGCCTGTAAACATAGCAGCCTGATTGCCTTGACCTCCGAGATAATATATAGTGCCCCAACAATAGCGTAAACAATGGGGTTATTGTTGTGTTAGAATCGAAATAATAAATACGTACCTGTATTTTATCGATGAATAAAATACAGTTAGTCTTTCGGATGCGAGTAATTAAACCACTCGTGCTAACGCACTCGTGATTTAATTACTACGCATCCGACTCCTTACTGTATTTTATTCACCAATAAAACACAGGTACATATTTATTATTTCTTAAATAATATGTTTTTTACCCCCTGTTAACACTTTCTTATCAGGTTATACTTATTTACAGCTGGCGGTGGTGGTGGTGGTGGAAGTCGTGATTGCTACAAGTGTGGAGAGGGAGGACACATGGCCAGGGACTGCCCTAACCCTGCTAAAGGTAAGCTTCGAGAATAAAACTAAGTAGTTTCTTAAAAATAAGAAGAAATATGTTTAGTACAGTTAAAGGAATCTTTGATGTCTAAAATCGAGTCTTCACAAATCAGAATAAAACCATTTCATATAGTAAAACCATTTCAATCTATCTACAAACAAAAACTTAACGCTTCGGTATATCAAGCCAAAAACTTTGCGCATGAGTTCAGGAGTAACTCGAAGGCTGATCAGGGTTTACAATGTTCTGGCTGCTCATCAGTCATTTCTCCAAAACACCCCTTTGTTACATAAATGGAATGTTCTAAATTTAAATAAAGGACAGTCCATTATACATTCATAGCGGGCTAAGTGATGATTAAAAGTGGAATTTTGCACAGGGTAGTGTTATAATAAAAAGCAGGTTAAGTTTGATTTTCTGGTACATGGAGTCAGGCCTTTTTCTGCCCATTTTGGGAAAAAGACCCTGGACAAATTGGGAAAATTTACGCCGTAAATTTTGCCCAATTGGGTTAAAATTTAATCGCTTTACGCCTCAAATTGGGAATTTTCATAAGTTAGTTGTACATAAATATCAGGTTGTTTTAATTGCCTGGTTTCAATACATGATACATGATTTAAATATTGTTATTTTTATAGTATTTCAGTCCTTTTAAACATTTGTATATTTGACCTGACTTTGTAAATATTTTGCAATAAAGCATTGAAACTACAACCGTGTTCTTTATTTCTATATAACACATAAAACATTCAACTACAACTTACTACTTACTGAAACTGTAAATTTTATGATAGATAAAAAGTCTGCTCAGTGTCCTAACAGTAATTGTACGAAATTCCTCAAAATTAATCCAAAAACTATAACAGTGTTCACTGTTAATCATCAACGTTAAATAAACATCATTCCCGATTAGCTTGCAATTATTCACAAAACGTTGTAGTTCCACGTCCCGTTATTATAAACAACCCCAAAACGAACGCGATCCGTGATTGGGAAATATATTAGACTAAACTGCGTGACGTCATGACTGTTGATATTTATTATTTCCGGTTTCAATTTGAGAGCGTCCTGGTAATATTTCAGCTGTTTTTTTTTCTTACGTTTCACGCACATACTGTAAATTTGATTTTGTAATGTTTAATTCTTTCTTAAATTCATCCTCGTCCTGTGGACTAGGAAGGGGAATTTTATTTCAGAATTAGGAAAAAACAACTATATTTGGCATTGGGAACGGGTCTGATAGTCGGACCCGTGTGAATAGTAGAAAAAGGCCTGGGAGTTCAGGTGTTATTGGCTGATAGCTTGGTTGTAATTCAAAGTTGTTTTACATCTGCATTATAAAGGTTAAGTTGATTAGGATTAGCAGGTCATTAGTTCAAGAGCAACTGGCCTTGACTGACAATTTTGCATTGGTAAAAGGTAGAGCCATATTCATTGTCATTTGACATAGACCGCTTCTACCAAATACAGTGGTGTTGTATTAGTTAGCCTGGCTTGTAGGTGACATGTCTATTTCTATTTATAGATGGTGGCGCTAATAGAGGGGGCGGATTTGGAGGCGGTAGCAGCGGAGGTGGGTTTGGCTCTCGTGGTGGAGGTGATAGTTCATCCGATAACTGGGGAGATAGTGCCGGAGGGGGCGGGTTTGGCAGTAAAGGAGGTGGGTTTGGAGCGAAGTCCGGTGGATTTGGAGGTGGCAATAGTTCCGGTGGAGGGGGTTTTGGGGGTAACAAAGGCGGTGGATTTGGGGGCACATCCAGTGGTGGGGGTGGTGATGACTGGGAGACAGAAACCACGCCTACCCCACAACCTGCCATTGGGAAGACATCACAGCTTAGTGGAGCGGGCGACTCGGCGGCTCCTGTCAAGAGTAGATTTAGAGGCGTTGCTGAAGATGAAGCTGGTAAAGCTGCGGTTTTCTCATCCTTACTGTTGGATGTTCGTGAGACAGTCGATGTGTATGTTGTGTATACAAGTAATCCAGATCTGTTCTGGTGTCAGGTGATCAAAAACTGTCCCAGTCTAGAAAAACTGATGGAGAACATGAACAGTTTCTATAATAACTTGCCAGAAGGTGATATGACTATTGAGAGGCCAGAAGTTGGTATGCCCTGCGCGGCAAAGTTTTCTGAAGATAACATGTGGTACAGAGCAGAGGTTGTAACCCCAAGTCAACAGGAGGTGGAGGTTCATTTTGTGGACTACGGAAACACAGAGATGGTCCACTCATCAAAATTGAAGCAGTTAAAACCAGATTTCATGAAGCTGAAGACACAGGGAATCAAATGTGGACTGAACGGTGTAGTGGCCAAAGATAAAGTCTGGTCAGAGAAAGCTACGGAAGATTTCGAGGATATGACTGTTGATAAGCATCTTGTTGCCAAGGTGATCAACAGGGCATCTGATCAGTTGCATTTGTTGGATCTTGAAAACGATGAAGACAATATAAATGTCGGCGAGGCGCTGTGTGATAAAGGGCATTCATTCGCGACATCAAGAGGTTCACCAAGGAAAGAAGAAATAGTCCAAAATCCCTACTTGTTGGCAGATATTCATCCTGGACAGGAGATAGAAGTTTATGTATCCTGGATAGAGAATCCAGAGAGGTTTTGGATACAGCCAGTGAATCAAGAGAACAACCTTGTGCAATTAGTAGATAAAGTGCAGGAGCTATACACAACAGATGCTGGGGCCGATCTGAAGGTTATCTCCTTGACAACAGGAACGGCTGTTGTGGCACCGTTCTCCGAAGACGGAGCTTGGTATAGAGGCTATGTTGAGAAGGCGAGTGGAAATGATTGTAGGGTCCGGTTCGTAGATTATGGTAACACGGACATGGTGCTGCGTGATTCTCTACGTCAACCTACAGAAGAGATGTTAAAGGAAGCTTCCCAAGCGGCACTTTGTAAGTTGAAAGGAGTTCGTCCGTTACAGACCGGTGTATGGACAACTGATGCCAAAGACATTATGGACAGTTTAGTGAAAGATGAGGTTCTAAAATGCAAGGTTGTGGAAGTCACAGATGGACATTTCTCTGTAGAGCTCGTTGCCGGAGGCTCAGATATATCCAAAGAACTGATAAAAGCCGCTGTTGTAAGGTCCGAAAAGGAAGCCACTCCACCAGCAGAGTCGTCTGCTCCTTTTGAAATTTTGCGATACCAAAATGACATAGGAATTGGCATAGGTTCTACAGAGGCTGTATACGTCACGCAGACAGACTCCGTAGCGAGTTTCTGGTGTCAGCTGGCTCGTTTATACCCGCAATTAGAGGAAGTTATGGCCAAGTTGGACACCCACTGTAAATCCAACACAGCAGTTCCCGATTTCCCAATGGACATGGCATGTGCGGCTAAGTTCAGTGTTGATGAATGTTGGTATAGAGCCATAGTGACGGCCTCTTACCCAGATGATATTGAAGTGTTATTTGTGGATTATGGAAACACAGAAAAGGTGCCTAGATCAGACATCTGTTTGCTGAATGAGGAGTTGGTTGAACTAGCCCCACAGGCTTTCCAGTGTGAGTTGGACAATTCCAGTAAGGCTAGTAATCAGTTGACAGCGAAGTTTTCCGAGTTGGTGGGAGACCAGGAAGTGACAATTAACGTGTTGGACTTACAGGATGGCATCGCAGTTGTGAGCTTGAAACTACCAGATGGGAAACAGATTAGTGAGGAACTCGGTCTGGGACCCTCAGAAGCAGTGGCCACGCATGCTCCAAACATTGAACAAACTGCAAAACAGGCGTCTGCCAAGCCTACAAAAATGCTGACTTATGCCAAGGCGAGAGTTCCCACCTCACCTGTGGCTGTTTACTTGAGCATTGTTACCAGTCCGGCAGATTTTTATGTTCAACAAGTAGATCATGAGGGGGAACTAAATGAGATTATGGAGAAAATTGCTGCTGTATATGAAGAAGCTAATGATGATCTGAAACTCGATGCTGTTTCTTTGGGGCAGGCATGTTGTGCTAAGTATTCTGAGGATGGGGCCTGGTACAGGGCTGAGGTTGTTAAAGTTGACGGACAGAAAGCAACTGTGAAGTTTGTAGATTACGGAAACTCTGAAGTAACCACAATGGACAAACTAAGATGTATTGCATCTGATTTAGTAAATGCTGTACCCTTTTCTGTTCAATGCAGTCTTCACGGCGTAGAACCGGTAGATGGAACATGGTCAGAAGATGCAATCAACCATTTTGAAAAATTAACACTCGACAAAGAATTAACTTGTGAATTTACCTCTTGCATGCAAGTCAAACTAAAATCTGAGGAAACGGACATAGCAGAAAGTCTTGTTGAAGCAGGTTATGCAAAGAAGGGTGTTTCTGCATCTGTGCCTGCAAAGTCTGATGTTTCTGACAGAAAATACCAAAGCCAGTCTGTACCTGCAGACACAGCAACTTGCTATGTGTCACATATAGACAACACTGGCACAGTCTATATACAACTTGCCTGCGAGGAGGAGACATTGAAAAGTGTTACAGAAGGGATCCAGTCTCTGGAATCCGGAGCCGCTTTGGATATCGGAGCTGTTAAAGTTGGAGACGTAGTTTGCGCAAAATTCTCAGAAGATCAAAGCTGGTATAGAGCTATGGTTTCATCATCAGACGGCACATCTGCTACGGTCAGATTTGTTGACTATGGGAATGTGGACACGATCAACCAGTCAGTAGATCTTCGTAATTTGACAACTGATTTCCTCCGCAGTCCACCCCTGGCTTATGCATGCAGACTTTCTGGAATGAAAAATTTCAATGCTGAACAATCTGAGATACTGGCAGAAGCTACAGATGATCAGGAGCTGACTGTAACCTTTCACACAAGTGTTCCTGAATATGATGTAGAGCTTCTAGACGAGAATCACCATGATCTGGTAACAATTTTGAACCAGTCTGGTGAAGATCATGAAGTTGAAGAAGCAGAGACCCAGTCAGAAGTTGTAGAAGAAACGGAAGTTGCCAAGTCTGAAACTACAGTGGAATCTGCTGTGCAAGGTAAGACAACTTTTTTTTTTATGCGTATGAGATGTGGTTTGTCGATGACCATATATGCCTGCATGAGTATTCAGTAAGTATTTACTTCACTGGTTAAACAAAACAAAGATGTTCTATTTATATTCCATAAAATCATGAATATATTTTAATTGAGCAAACCCATCTTGTCTGACAGTTGTAAACATTTCCTGACAATAATTTTATATTGAGTTTATAAATCCAAAATTAAATAATGGATTGATAACACTCATTTCTCTTTTTGACACTTTTTATCTGTTTCAGTGCGTTTCACCAATCTTTTTCAAGGTTGCACAATAATTATCAAAATTTAAGTAACCTCCATCTTTCCTTTTTGACAATCCTAACACAAAAAATTATTTAAACTGCAGTTTACAATTATAACATATAAGACAAGTCATGACAATTGATATTGATACTTCAGCTGAAGCAGAAGGATCAGATGAACAAGAAGAATCCACAGAAGTGGTTGAACCACCCAATGTGAACTTGGACACTTTTGCAAACTCCGCAGGGGAGCTGGCATATGAGAAACTAGAAGTGGGACAGAGAGTTAAAGTTAAGGTCAGCCACTCCGAATCTCCATCAAAATTGTGGGTGCAACTGGAAAGTGAGAAATCTAAATTGGATGACCTGTTAAACAGAATGTTTGAGTTTTATAGCGACTGTTCTGATGAAAGACTTACGATTGACTCTGTTGTGGAAGGTTCCATCGTGGCAGCTCTGTACGCCGAGGACGAGTCGTGGTATCGGGCCAAGGTTATAGGTCTGGATACTGATGGTGTGGCTGTGCTGTTTGTGGACCACGGCAACACAGAAACCATCACGACTGATAATCTGCGGAAACTGCCAACGGAATTTAGTCAGCTACCTGTTCAGGTGAGTCGAATGGGTTTATTTAGTGTTTTGACCGAATTTCTTCTTGTAATAAAGTATCACAAAAAGAAATTCCATCAAAACGTTTTTTTTCGTTTTTTTTAAACAAAAAGTCGCGGTATATTTGTTCAAAACATCTTTCATAGCCTAGCCTCTTATTCCTGAAACTCTGATTCAATTATTAACCAGATATTCCAACAAAAAGATCTAGTTAATAGATTGACGAGTCCTTGGGCAGCGGGAGGGCGTCGTGAAAAAACGGTTCGTATTTTCTCCAATTCGTCACGTGTTATCCAACAGATTGAACCTGGGGTCTTCCTCCATCAATGGAAGCTGGAAAAGTCGCCATATGACCTTAGCTGTTGGTGCGACTATAAAAAATCCAATTCAATCCAACAGATTGATTTGATGCTTGCACAGTTGTTGCATTATGGTCATTAGCTTTCCAACAATACCAGTGTTTCCATGACCTTGACCTTCAGTTCTGGAAACTTAATACCTGTTTAACCACTTAACAGTGGAAACATGTTCGGTATCAATAAAAAAGATGGTCGCCAATTTTCTGAATGGAAGGAGTTATATATCAGGGCCTTCCCCAGGAGTTTTTTAAGGGATAGTGGCATTTAGCGCGCGAGATGGGGTGGGTGTGGGATTGGGCGCCGCTCCTGCATGTCGATTTTTTTCATGTTTTGAAGTAAAATACGGGTTTTGGCATTTAAAATATGTTTTAAATATATCTACCAGTCTGCCATAGATAGTACATGTATGACCATTTTTTTATTTTTTATTTTTTTGGAAAAAGATGGTACTTAACTTTATACATCGTTTCCTTTGCTGTTCTAGAATTTTTTTTTATCTTGTAATTATATATGTGGTGAAGTTAAGCAGGAGTAATTATGTTATTTTTAAGTGAATAACATTTAAAAAACAGCAACTTGAAAACGCAAAGTGTCGTGTGTTTTTTAGGCATCCAAAATAAGGACTATCCGGATTTACATCAACTTTTTACACTGACACTGTCTTACAATATCTTAACGTCTAAGTCATGTTTACTGCATCAAGTCAATAGCGTTTTCGAAAAAAAAAAGGTAGAAAACGGTTATAAGTTTATTTAAATGTTATAAAATTTGCTGTCTTTATTCATAATCAATCGTTTTAGTTTGAAACACGGAAACAGATTCAAAATCGGAAGTAACCTAAATTTATAATCTGCAACCCCGAGATTCTTATAATTTTATGTGATTATCGAATAATTTGCGTTTGTGAGATTATTTTCTCATCATAATCTATTTAAAATCATGATAAAATGGATGGAGGCACGTTAATTCAACGCTACAATAAAATACAACTTATAAGTAAATTGTTTTCACATTTGATAACGTATGGTTGAATTCTTGAATTAGATCCTTATCGCGGAGATAATTAACACCTGTTCCCCTCTAATTCTTATGAAAACACACCAATCAGGAGCTAAGGACGTATGCTTGTCAGGAGTTTATGCCTCAAGGCGTTATTTGGTCAGATATGTCATTTACACTGAGGAATGAATGTTTTGACCTACTTTTAAGTGATCGCGGCACTGTTTTAAAGGGTCGCGGTCAAATTAAGGGATCACGGCATGTCTGTTTCAGAAGTTAAGGGACCACGGCGCCGCTTCGCCATTAATGGCTGGGGAAAGCCCTGTATATAGAGTCGGTACACAGAAAAGATATAAATGCACTGTAAGAGCTATTATTCTCGCATTCAGGGTTGTTCCAAGTTAGAAGTCAAGGTCTCTGGGTACTAAAAGATAAATTCATTTCCAAGTTATCCTAAATTCTACTCGACCAACCTTCTAAACAATGTGTACATGTTTGTATCAGTGCTGGGTCGATTGAGTTTGAATGAGTTGTTTTAACAGAATTTTTCCCGCCCTAACATGTAATTTATGTTGTCAATTGTTTCTGTTAGGGTATAGATTGTCGCCTGGGGGCGGTGCAGCCCTGTGGGGATGACTGGACTGACGAGGCTAAAGAAATATTTGTGGAACTTACGCAAGACAAGTAAGTAAACACCAGATATACAAATACTAGTTTTACCCGTGCAAAGAATGTTTGAGGGGGTATATAGGAGTCAGTCTGTCTGTTGGTATGTCGGTTTGTTGGTCGGTTGGTCTGTTCAAAATGTTGACCGCGCTATTTTCCGTAAACCCTTGATGGCTTTCCACGGAACTTTAGGAGAAGCATCAGTATGAAGTGGAGATGTGCATAACATCGTCTCGTTGTGGTTCGAATCTTTCGACAAAGTTCTGGTCCCTTGAATATTTATCAGAAAAATTCCGCACTGCACTATCTCTCCATAACTCCTATATGGGTTTTCACCAAACTTTGTGAGAAGCATTAGGTATGAAGTGGAGATGGGCATGTCATTGTGGTGCGCGTTTGCAGGGATATTAAACACTTTCAGTGATAGTTATAGGATCTAACGCAAGTCGCATTTAATATTATGGGAGTTTATGTTAGTCTTTAAACTGGACTTACAAAATCTGGCTTTATCAATATTATTTCATGTTTCACTGAACTTTTTAAAACTTGTTGTGGTGTGTCGCATAGTTGATAGTTGGGGCTTGTTATTCCGTGTTAGTAATAAACTTAATAGTAGATATGATTGACATGAACATGTTTAGAATTAAGGAACCAATTAGGGTAAATTAGAGGTAGATTGAACAGTGTAATTTTTGTTTACAAACTTTGGAGCATTGTATTAAGCCAGCCAACCGTGCAGCCGTCTTTTGCACGGCCGTTTTTGAAAAATCGCGGCCAATATATGGGGAAGTGGGTGGGGTAAAAAAAAAAAATTTGCTCAAAAACACTTCCAAACTCTTACTTTCTCAATATTGTTATGTTTTGTATACATTTATAGAAGAAATATGATCTAAAATGTATTTTTTTCACCTTTATCTGTAAAAATAAACTACCCCAGAGACACCCACTTGTCGCGAATTGGCACGTAGCACGTTAGTAACTTATTTTGCACAACCTGTTAGCATATTTGCACACCCAGTTCTTGAATTTCTGCCTAATACACTGCTTTGGAGAATGTATGCATTATAAACAAATGATGCAAACTGATGCTTATCATGTACTTTGCATGAATGCGCAAGTTCTCTCAAATTTGTGATTAAGAAAACTCCATTTTCGGCAAAATAACGGACAGTGTCGCATTGTATTTACTCAAGTCAATAATTGTGTTATTCAGGGTGCTCCTGCTGGATGTAGGTAGTGTTGAGAATAGCGGTGTATATACGGTACAGCTCCTAGACATGGGCATGTCCCTCAGTAACATACTGCTGGAGAAGGATGTAGGTGCCGAGTTTGCCACGCCCGTAGCCATCAGTACCAAGGTGAAACAGGTGTTCTCCCCAGACTCGACTGACGACGTTATAGCTAGACTGTATGATGCCAAGGCCACCGACGCAGTGGGAAAATATGGGTAGGTATAGTCCATTTAGCTCATTTTTGAATTAATCATCTACGGGTTTAATGATGTTGTCGAGAGGACACTAAAGTTTACCTTTGGGAGTGTTGTGTTACTGCAAAGAAAATTACCCTTAACAATTAATGTTGCAACTCAAGTTTATCCAGATGCTACTGAGACTATTACTCTCACTTTGATCTTTTGCATGGCTCACCGCTACGTTTTCGAATCCCACTGGGAGCTCGACTTGTAAGTAATAATAATAATAAAAGCTTTATTTAAAGAAGGTAACACATTAGAGCTATATAACATACATCATATACATCTTATTTTCAATGTGGCCTTCTGCAAAATATCATACATGCACGCACACACAACATGCATATATACACCGACAAACACCCCATTAGTTAATTTTCTAGAAACAATATTAAAGATCATGAAATAATACAGTACAAGCGGATTCTTACTCAAAATTCAGTTATATGTGTACTTGTTCTATTGTTATCTGAACAATTAATCGTTAAATGATAATACATTACTTTTCAATAAATGTGATCTGTATCTATATTTAAATGAATGTAACGACGATGATGAACGAATCTGTACAGGCACACTATTCCATACTTGTGCACTTACAAATGTAAAGGATTTTTTCATATAATTTGTACGTGGCTTGGGAGTTACTAAATCACTGTTTGTAATAGATCGAAGGCTATATATGTTACTGCTAGAAAAGGTTAATAATTTGCATATGTAATTTCTAGCGAGATTATATTTCGCTTTGTATACTAGAACAGCTATGTGATACTGATATCTATCTGAAACTGATAGCCATTGTAATTCTTTCAGTAGTGATTTGCATCCAGTTTTGTAAGATTTATGCATTATTATTCGCGCTACTTAGAAGTGTTGATTCTTACGGATAGTGGGAGGTGTACAGTACTGGTTCTACCCAGGAAAAGTGAGTGGTCTGCATCTACCACAAAAAAATCGACCTTCATATATAGCCTTACATTTTACATGTGTTGAACATGACGTAAAACACCATACAAAAAAGTTGAAAATGTACTTTTTAATTCTGCCAAATGATTTTGGCACTATTTTGCTCAGAACAATGCTAAGTTCAGGAAAAAATCAAAATTGGCATAACTCAATAACAGTTTCTGTTTATGTCAATTTTATTTCCACCGTGTTTTCCAGCTACAAGTTGCGTGACCTCTCACTGATGGATGCTACAATAGAAAGCCACAATGTGATGGTGACGGCCATCTTCTCTCCAAGCGAGTTCTGGTGTCAGCTACAGGACAACACATACGAATATCACCAGGACAAACTGCAGGAAGGCTATACAGCGGAGGGCGAACCACTGACAGACATCCAAGCAGGTGGGTAGTTACAGAGTTGATACTGTGAAACCTGCTCACGAGACTACCTATTAACCCCCTACATATATATAATGGACTGCTCTTTCTTTGAATTAAGACCATTTCATTTATGTGACAAAGGCGTGTTATAGGGAAAGTGACTGATCAGCAGTCAGACATTGTAAACCCTGATCAGCCTGCGAGTTACTCCGCTCTTGCCATGACTAAACACATGCCATGACAAAAAATGGGAGAAAATGATTGAATTGAATGTTGTTTAACGGCTCATCAACACAGTATAGGTTATTTAGAGCCGCCCCAGAGAGAGGGGAAGGATACATAGGAATCCGGGAACCTGCCCTACTCTTATTATCGAATAGATTCCTATGGTTCTTTAACGTGCTCGGAAGATAGACCGATACACGGGACCGCCCGGTTTACGTCCCCATCCGACGGACGAGGCTAAGGTAAAGTGTCTTGCCCAAGAACACACCGACTGAACTCAGTGGCACCACGGAGGATTGAACCCGGGGCCTCCGGTTACAAATCCGCCGCGCTACCGACTGCGCCACGCCAGCCCCTTAGAGAAAATGATTGACACAGGCGACACATTTATGACTTGTAACTGGAAAGGAGCTTTAAAAAGAAAATACTTGCCATTGGATACCCACGTGTCAATTCAAACCTCGTTTTTGCTTCGAGGAAAAAACTTCAAGGTAGAATCTATTTCAAACCACATACAATTTTATTTTCCAGATGACAGGTGTGTTGTTTACAAGGAAGAGAAAGAGTTTCGTAGAGCCACAGTGATAAATGCAGACTCTAGTAATGCCATACTTGTAAAACTGGTCGACACGGGTGAAGACTACTCTGTGCCAAGTGATCAAATATTTAAGTTAAAAACAGAATTTGAGCAATATCCCCAACTGGCTTTCCCTTGCTTCCTGGCCGGTTTACTACCAGTAGATTCGGACGAACCAAATTGGAGTAAGGAAGCCTCTGACATGTTTCAAGAGATTGTGCTGGAATTAAGTAACGATAATATCCATAGACTGCCTGCATCGGCTAAAGCTAATATTGTGAGTCACGAAGAAGGCATTGTGTTTGTTGAATTGACTATAGATAGGAAGTGTACTGCACAATCTCTTGTGGAGAGAGGTGTGGCCAGGTTAGAAGTGACAGCTGACCAAACACTAGATGAAAGTCGGAATGATGAGGTGTGTGGAATTGTTGACGATTTTGGTGCTTTCAAAAATGTGCAATTAGACAGTGACGCAGACTATGAATGTATATTAGTAGACTGTGATAATTTGGATAGACTGGTTCTTCACACTAAAGCAGGCGTTGAAATTGTTGAAGAGATTACAGAAGCTATAGCTGAGACGGTGGCAGATAAAGTAGGTGGGGAAGGTCTGGAGGAGGGTTTCATGTCGGGTCCGTGTCTGGCCAAGTGTGTGACTGATGATCAGTGGTATAGGGCCAATCTAGTAACCCAGGTCGAGTCGGAGCAGGAAGATGATGAGAAGTTGTACCAGGTAATAAGTTTTTACAAAATATTTCTGAGTTTTGTCATATGGTAGAAAATACATGCTTTGGACTTTATTTAGGTTTTCTCAAAAATGATTAAACTTAATCTCATTTGCACTTACACTGGGAGGTTCTTTCACTATGTGTTCCAATCAGTTTACTTAGTCTAAGATTGCCATTCGTTCTTTTAAAAATGCAGTTACATTCAACTATTTTACAGGTGTTTCTGGTGGATTGTGGCAGTTCATACTCTGTATCCAGGACCAGCCTCCTGCCCATCCCAAACAGTCTTCTAGAACAGCCAGCACAGGCAGTGATCTGTTGCCTAGATGAGATAGAACCTGTGGACAATCACTGGAGTGAAGCTGCCCTCGAGTTGTTCCGCGATCATTGTAAGTACATTCGGGGACATTTTACCAGTTTTTGGGAAGGGGCCTTTTGTACTTAATTGGATAAAAAAATGCAAAATTTGGGAATGAAATTAGGTAAGTTTAAAAAATCAGAAAATCTGCATGATTTTAAGAAGAATTCGGGTGGGAAAAGAAAGGGCCTTTAACAAGCTGCTTCAAAGAATGATACAAAAAAGCCCCGACATTGATTATCAATGTAAAAGGTTCTACTAGAGGATACGGCTGCCAATCAAAGAGGAATTTGGAACAGTGGAGACTAATTAGGGCTTGATTGTGAAACGGTATTGCCTTACATAACAGACTGATTAAAGGGAGATAATTCAAAGATATTAAAAGCTCGGTCCGCTTTGTCACCAGATATTGTCACTTTTCCTGTGTTGTAAGTTCGAGGTCACAAGTCAGTGTCGTGCAGTTTTCATGGCCAGTCCAGTTGACGTCTAAATGGCTTCATATACTGTGATGTAACTATGCTTGTAATAAGTATCAAAAGATGGTATAGCGCGCCAAATTCGGGGTCCTACTTATTTTACGGTCAAGCAATTTCCATGTCTAGTCCTCGACTCCTAAACCACGTCCCACAATGAGATGATGTGTGCATATGGGTAGTTCTAGGACTGTTCACGTCTCACACCACAATTAATTTTCCATAGGGTCCCATTGTAAGGTTTTTGATCATGGCATAGAGATAAAAAAGATTTTGAATCACAATTTTAGGCTTAAAAATGCAATTAACAAAAATTTACCAGATTGAACTTTTTTTAATTTCTTAATTATATTCAGCGTAATAATATGACAAAAATACAACATGTGGTGATTCGACCCATGATGTCTAAAATGAGAGAATTAGCTAGAAAGCTGATATCAACATGAAGTTTTCTGTGATCTTTTCCTAAAATGCTGTAGATTAAGCATCTGGTAAAGATAAATCCATGTGTGCAATGTCAAGTCCTGGAAAAAGTAGAAAAAGGGAACTATGTTTTTAGTCTACCTCCATCATCTGTAGGGCACGAGTACTCAAGGGAGATAATAGTGTCGTGAGTCCTTCAGCCCGGTGTCTGTATAATCAGCATGGCGGGGTGCGGTATCGTGTCGATGTGTCTACGCCATGCCACTCCATTGTGGTAGCACTATAAATGAGATCCGTATAAGCAAAGCTGTGCTTGAGCTCACTGCTACAAGTAGTGCACATACCTAGTAACAAATTTATTAATGTCAGTGAAGTAAGTGACTGATATGATAGATTGTCAAAAGCAACATTAACGCTCCTATAATATACTCAACAAAAAAAGAAACTTCCGCAACTTTACCCATACATGTAGACACAATGAAAATATATTTTGTTTGGTCTTATATGTTAATACCTTTGTTAAAAGGCCAGCACTGTCATGAAAACAATTTTCCTTAAATCAAACCTGTACGCAAAGTTATTCCCCTTGTTTTGGTTTAAACAGCAATTTCCTGGGCTTGTGGTTTAAACTTTGATTTAACACATTTTTGTTCTATTGAATAAACAGAAAATAACCCCAGCACCAAAAAGACGGAGAAAGTAAGCTGACCTGTTCACTCACTTTTGCGCCATACAGCTTTCAAGAATGAATATTTTGAGATTACCTCCCTTTATAATACTGATATAGTGATTTCGCAATTTGAATAAAACATGTTTTAGCAGCAACACACTAACTCTGGTTTTTGATGATTATTAATATTGATCAGAATGATTGAGTGATAAGTATATAATGATGAAATTGTATCTAGATTGGTGTACAAAGTGTAACAAAGTCAACCCTATGCAAATCACAGCTTAAATGCGGGGGAAGTTTCTTTTTTTGTTCAGTATACATGAAATGAGTGATTGGTACCTCTATTCTAGACTTAACCAATGATGAGTTGGAAGCCCTGATGATCTATGTTACTGGCTACAGTATAGGAGTACACAGTGTCCTCTTGTCCAGTAAGGAGGAACCAGAGAAGTCGGCCAATCGTCTACTGTCAGAACTGGGGCTCGCCATGCCCATACTGGGTTCACAGATTGAGATGTCCATGTTGGCGGATACTGCAGGTGAGTTTGGTTGATCGGTAACATATTTGTGAACTCCTCAAGAATTGATTTGTTTGAAAGATTAGGACCTGTTTTCAGGTTCCTATGTATCCTTCCTGTCTCCCTGGGGTGGCTCTTGATAACCTATAATATGTTGAGATGTTTAACAACATTCATATATTCAATTCCTTCTATTTATGTGTCTCCTTTTTCTGTCCTCCTTTCTATCCTGCTTATTTCTCCTCCTCCTTGCTTTACATCCTTCTCTCTGTCTTACTTTCTCTGAGAATGACTTGTTGCAGGGCAAAGCCAAACTTCTGTTATGTTCTATAAAATTGCTGAAAAAAACAAGTGTTTTTATTTTTTTTGAAATATGAGTAAGCTATCACAAAACTTTAAAAGTGTTCACTTAGTATAAAGTTGTTATAGAACTGAATAACAAAGTAAAAAGATTATATTCAACAGCAAATTAGTACCACAGCCCAACGTCATGGGCACTGTCTTGTTTCGATATGGCTAGTACATATTCTCTGCAGTTACGGATCATTTCATGTCCGGTCCACAATTCCTGGGTTAGAAATTGATGTATTGGTATCACTGATAAGCGCCTCATGCACAAAGTTCATGGTCAGTCATTAAGGTTATTCATCTTCGATGGAGGTATCATAATTGTGTACAAGAACTTGAATACACTTTATCTGTTGACAAAAGTAAACCAGTTTAGACAGGTTAGAGATGTCAGGTTAAATACTGTGGTGTCATTTAATCGTGGAGTAGTGGACAATCCATTTATCCCAAACCACAATCTGACAGATTATTAAAATACTCACTGCTGATTGGTTATTGAGGAAGTATTAAATTTCCTATCAAGACCTCTGACGTGTCCTTTAATCATTAGGACATAATTTTAAACAGTTTTAGACATCAGAAAACATGCTAAACAAAGATTACGTTAATTTAAAGCAACATTACGCTCAGACAACGATTTTAATTTTGTTAAAGGGACACTGTCCGTAACTTTTAGCTTATAAAACACACAATAATTATGTTCGCAAACATTACACACTAAACATTATTGAATATTTACTAATTAAAAGCAAGATTGTTTAACGGAATTCAATCGCGGTACAAAAAAAGTAAATCCGCTTTGTGCGTTTGAACTCGCAGCCCAAACTAAAATTACTCTCGCAGTAATAATAGTGTGCGTGAGAGTAAAGTGGTCGACAACGCTCCCGACTGAGCTAACCGGGCTATACATATTACGCTATACATACTATGATGAAAACCTAATGCACTAATGGAAGTCACGTGATCGCAGAAAAGATAAATATTGTGGGTCCCACTTTATTTACATATAATAATTAAAACTTTTTTTTTCAAACTCACGAATGTATTCCTACATACTTCTTAGTGTGTATCCTCATGTTTTCATGTATACATTTCACTGAATAAAAGTCAGACAGTTATTTGGTTATGCTCAATATCTGCTTACTTACGGACAGTGTCCCTTTAAAAATGGTATAAAGCTGCATATTTTCTTCATTTGGTGGTGATGGATGGGCATACAGTGTAAGTTGTGAGAATTTGTATTCTGTTCAGTCTCTCGAAAATGTGTGTATGAAAATTAATGTCATACAAAATACATTTCCAGCAGGTTTATATTGTGCGAAATCAAACCTGGTGTTTTGGACTCGAAACACATTGGAATTGTGGGCCTGTGTCCCTTGGTATTGATGAACTTCAAAAGTCTGGCCCACCCAGTATTGATCTGGCACAAAAAAAACACGCTGGGATATTTTATTTCTTAACCAAAATAATATGGAACCTTGTATACATTGTAAGTGATGGCCTAAAAATTAAGTACACCTCAAATTGTTATTTCAGAGACTTCATTCCATGAGATGTCCATGTGCAGACAGGATTCTCTAGGTTTGTATTAAATTTGTCTGTCAAACATAAACTTATATTGGTCAAACATGAATTGTAAACAACAGCTTTGTGTTGTGGACATGATGTTTATCCTATTTACACGGTTTTAGCTGTTCAACCATTCAAACAAACAAAAAGTTTCAGCTCTGCCCATCTATAATGGAACTGTAAAGGTTGACTGACATGTTCAATATATTTGTACCATGCCCATTTGTCCTTTCTGTACAAATGACATGAAGATAAGGTTGATTCTAATTTTTGTTAAACCGACGCGTGGCTTGGTAGATCATCCATCTGCAGAAAGTTGTGGGTTTGATCCTCCACTGGATCATGCCAGACATCATAAAAATGATACTAGTAGGCTAGCTCCATTGACGTTCTGCATATAAAGGGTGGTGCTCGGAATGGTCGCACTGCTGTCCATATAATGTGACAGTGTGTGGGTGTCGTATATGTTGACGGCGTAGTATTCCAGGCTGGAAGCACTATAAGTCGAGCCTTGAGCTGCCTGCTAGACACCGTTGTGCTATGACTGGAAGATTGTTAAACCCTTGTAGTACATTTGTATCAAGCCTGTTAATAAGGGAGGTCGTAGTTTAGGCATATTAGGAATCTCCTATCTGCCGCAGTGTATTTTACATCAAACTAAACTACCGTTTTAATATCTAAATGTTTAAAATTCAGCTATTTATAATTAATATTCTGATAAATGGATTATTTATTGTTTATTTCAAGCAAAAATCTCAATTGATTGTGTGATGCTTATTGGAAAAGTCAATAATAATCATGTACATATTTATCACTGAAACTCTTTGTCAGCCATCTTGGATCATATCATTGCATAACTGGGCCCTGGCTATTTCCTTTTCACGCGCTCACAAGTTGACATTTTCAGAAAATTCTTTTTGTGAATGGTTCATGAAGCCCTGTTCTATGCATAAATAAAATCTCATTTGGAAATTCCCACTGCTGACCAATGAAAAACTGTGATAAAAATAGGTCAACTTTGACATCATAGCACTTTTAAACCAATCAGTGGAAATGCCTAGGACTGCAAAGTATGATTGGTTAGACCTTCACCTTTCTAAATATATATAGGGTTTCAATATTTAAAGTAGGACATCTGTGGGCATTTAGATGAAAACCCGTGATGTTTTACTCAAATCTGCATTGCACTCAGTGAGGTAAGTGTGTATTAAGAACTGGGTCATTGATTAGGCCAGAAAAAAAAAATACCTGTGTTTCTGGTTACCCGACCGTCCCTATTTTTTGGCGCTGACCCTACAGTTTTTTATAAAAAAATAAATAAAATAAAAAATAGTACGAAAAAGTTGGGTACGAAATGGTATTGTACGAAAATATTGAGTACGAAACATGCGCTTAAACCCGTTTTGGCTATTCGTATTGGAAAATGCAGCCATGGCATGGGACAGAGCAGAAGTTATGAAAAACATTAATCATGACATGCTGCCAGCAGATTTGTTCTTCCATTACCACCCAGCCTCAGGAAAATGATAAAATTCAATCGTATGTAAACTCGTAATGGCAGAAAATATGTGTTTTCAATTTATTTTATTCAAAACAAACAAATTAAGAAGATATCATGAGGTTGTTTACCGTCTCTCCTTGCAAAATCACTACAAATTAAGTACTTGACAAAGTTAAAGATACCTTTAACATCGTCCATAAACATGGGCAAAAAAAGAAAAAAGAAAAGAAAAATTTTACCGACCTACCTACCCTAATTTTTTCAGCAGAGTAAACAGAAACACAGGTTTTTTTTCTTTCTGGCCTTAGGTAGTTTCAGTATGCGAAATAACGCATAGTCCGAGCCCGAGGCTATAACTTTTTCGTACGGACTATCAAACTGCTACAAATACATAGTCCGATCGGACCATTAGAGAAGAAATCTTTAAAACTATTTATCTGACCTGGAAATTCCGTGAATATCAGGTTATCAGACGCTTCGGACTATCATTGAGTAAAAGCTGGTGTTTTTCCATCGATAATTATGAGCGTCCGCGCGAACGAGACACAACGTTAGTAATTTATTCCCTAGAGGGATATGTTGAATTCGGGATATTGAATATCCAATGAGATTGCAAGGAAACCATATGCACTTTCGTAACCGTGATTTTTACATTGCTTGCAGTCTTCGAAATAGTTTTTTTAAGCACTTGCCCCTTCGGGCAGACAACATAGAATTTCAACTTGCCCGAATCCATTTTAACTTGCCCGAAAAAAATATCCCACAGAGTTCTTCTATTTATAGAAATTATGCAAAAATATTTAAATTTTCCTTGGTTGTTGAGATATTCAAGTTCAAAGTTCACTTATAAACAACTTTTCCCGATATTTTTTGTTATTGTTTACCAGGGCCTTCAGTTCAGGAAACATAAATTCTTATAATGAGTATGGTGCCCCGATGCAGCTTTTTTAAAATAGCGCAGTTCAGGATTGTTATTCGCTTTTTGATTGTGTTGGATATAATTATTGACGAAGTTTGGTAAAATATAACTGAGAATCCCCATAATCGCGATGGATACGAAATACCATCGCCGCAGTGGAATAAAATTGCCGCGATGAGTGGGAATTGTCGTAATCTGCGTGGTACCATCTGTATTATCATTTGATTTTTGACTTGTTTAATTGTCTTAGTCAATCGCCAGGTTTCTATTGCATGCAATTTGCAAACTAATTTGCACCTCAAGGAAAGGGAGACACAATCTTCTCCGATAATGCCCCATGGCCATCCAATCAAATGTTTTCCAGCCATGTCCGAGTCGATAAATTATTGATGCAACATCGTTATTATCCAATCAAAGTGTACCCTAGTATTAAAACAACTAATATTAATGAGTTATGCATGTGTCAATCGATCTGGTCCGATCACCCGTGGTGTCTAAACACCTTGTTAATTGGTGTTATTATCGACGCTTGGTGGTGTAATCTTATCTTATTAGCTGGGAACACAGGATTTTATGATAATTATGGATTAGAGCTAAAATCTGATTTTTTGCCGGGCTACTTCAAAAGAAAATTTGCAGTAGCCCGCCAGACGCGAGATATTATTGATGTATTTTCGATTTAAATTTCCGAATTTGATCATTTTCGACCATTTTTTTCACTTGCCCGATCGGGCAGACAGGTTATAATTCTAACTTGTCCGCCGGGATTATTACTTGTCCCGGGCTTCGGGCAAGTGGGTTATTTCGAAGACTGTGCTTGTTTCCGTAAAATGTTTCGGCCTAGTCAACCTAGTAAGCAATAGCGATTCCGTGACTGTTCGGATTTTACGGAAAATCAACGGAGATTTGTTTTCAACATGGCATACTTTCTCAAATTATGGAATGAAAATGCTAAGCCTGGAGAAAAAAAGGAAAAAGAGGATCAAAGATGTCACTGAATCTAAAAAAAATGTAGTACTTTTTTTTAGAATTGGAGAAAGTACGCCATTTTGTGCAGTTTTGAAACTGTATGCACATATTTTGCTGATGTTTTACTGTTTTTAAAAGTGAAAAATATCGGCTAAAGTAGTGGTAAATTCAGATGGTATGTATTTCGGACAAAATTCGTTCTGAAACAGATGAAGTACCCTTTGTATTTCAAAGTACCAATTATTATAGGATCTCTTATGGGTTGTTGTTAATAGGCTTTATTAATTTAATTATAGGATAACACATTTAAAACTTATGGGGAAATGGTACTATAGCAAGGAAGTTATTGATATATTATTTTAAGAAATCCATTTGCTTGACAGGCATTGTTTTTACAATATTTAAGCAACATTGTAGTGCCTTATAGATGCTTTAAATAGACTTTTACAACTTTAAAATGAAATTTAAGTTGGTAGGGGTTTTGAGGGTGTGGATGAGGGGGACTTTTTATTCAGTTATTTGTTTTAAAAAATTATGAAGTTTTGAAAAAAGTCCGACCTCTCTACCTATTTAGGGAAAAGTTAACAGCGGACTCAACGCGGGATGCGTCTAAAAATATTTATATTGTTTTCGTTCAACTCAGTCTCTTAAGACACTAGTTACTTCCACTGCAGAACGACATGCTGACTGTGTCGATCTACAAACTTGTTGACGCGTGCCCCTGTAGGCTGGGATGATCTGGTTCAAACTTGTTTACACGTGCCCCTGCAGACTGACATGCCGGCTGTGATGATCTAGTTCGCAAGTTACAGAGACCAAGTAGCAACTTCTGCTGTGTTTCTGCCTTGTTATGCCTAGTGCAGTATTTACAACATTTTGATAACTTGTATTCATTTGTATTACAGGTGAAACATCTTACGACCCCGATTCTTCGTACCTGTTAGATGGGGACATTTCAGCCTTTACAGAAGGGGACACCACTGGTTTTACAGAAGGGGACACCACTGGCTTTACAGAAGGGGACACCACTGGTTTTACAGAAGGGGACACCACTGGTTTTACTGAAGGGGACACCACTGGTTCTACAGAAGGGAACACCACTGGTTTTACTGAAGGGGACACCACTGGGATTACTGAAGGGGACACCACTGGGATTACTGAAGGGGACACCACTGGGATTACTGAAGGGGACACCACTGGTTCTACAGAAGAGGACACCGCTGGTTTTACTGAAGGGGACACCACTGGTTTTACTGAAAGAGACACCACTGGGTTTACTGAAGGGGATACCACTGGTTTTACTGAAGGGGACACCACTGGGTTTACTGAAGGGGATACAAATGGCTTTACCGAAGGGGACACTTCAGAAGTAACTGATGAAGATGATTCATTGGTGAAGTATGAGAGCAACCTTGACAGAGAAGGTGAGTGCAGTAACAGTTGGTTATCTAAGATCTTGTACAGTCAAGCCTTGATTTAGAGCAGAAAGAAAATAATCATAAAAAATTATGAAACATTTTTCCACCAATTGTTAGTGTAGGGCAATGTTCCCGGATTCCTATGTATCCTTCCCCTCTCTCTGGGGTGGCTCTAAATAACCTATATTGTGTTGATGAGCCGTTAAACAACATTCAGTTCAATTCCACCAATTGTTTGGAATCCAGATATGCTGTCTAATTTTAGGTGTCTTCATTCCGGGGTTTTAGCTGTAAACATACATGTTAAGATATCATTTTGATTCATTTCTTATCTGTTTAGTGGGTATAGTGCAGTGCATAACGTATGTAGTACCATATTGTCCCTCCCTAAGTGTGCTGCATTTTCCAAAATTTCAAGGTGCTGCATTTTCCAAAATTTCAAATGGGGTTTCAGCGGCCATCTTTGTTTACATAGAGTTATTTAGTAAAAACTTGTAGCGACTACTCCTCTGAAACTACTTGACGGATTTTCATGAAACTTCACAGGAATGTTGCTCTTGATGTCTAAATGATCCTAGCAACATTTCAGGTTGGTCGGAAATTCAAGATGGCCACCACAGCTAAAAATAGATTTTCAAAAAACAAGTTTGTAGAGAGCACTTCTTGAAAACTATAAGTGATATTGATATGCGTCTTTTTCTAAAATGATCAGTATGACATGATGTTGATCCTTGTCGACAATTATTTTGATTCGACTTAAACATGGCTGCCAGTGGCCATCTTTGTTTACATGGAGTTTTATAATGAAAACTTCTAGCGACTACTCCTCTGAAGACGGATTTTCATGAAACTTCACACGAATGTTGCTCTTGATGTCTAAATGATCCTAGCAAAATTTCAGGTCGGCCGGAAATTCAAGATGACCGCGATGGCTAAAAATAGATTTTCAAAATACAAGTTTGTAGAGACTACTTCTTGAAAACTATAAGTGATATTGATATGGGACTTTTTCTAAAATGATCAGTATGACAGACATGATGTTGATCCTTGTCAAAAATTATTTTGATTTGACGTTAAACATGGCCGCCAGCAGCCGTCTTTGTTTACATAGTTATATAATGAAAACTTGTAGCGACTACTCCTCTGAAACTACTTGACGGATTTTCATGAAACTTCACAGGAATGCTGATCTAGCTATCAAAAACCTATCAGTAGAGCTTCAAGGTCATTGACCTCTTGTTGTTTTTTGTGTTTTTTACATAAAATAGGGAAGACAAGACATATAATCATATACTACTTGGTAGATATCTCAACTGTTTTTAAAGTGATACAAATGTATTGCTTCAGTATTAACATTTTTAGGAGCTTTTCAAGGTATATATTAACAAACATCAAACAAATAAAACATTATGACAAATTCTCCAAGTAACATCGCTTTCCTCCCAAACTGTTTAATTGACCTGTAATTTGGAAGTTTATGGTATTTAATAGATGGTAGAGGTTTTGAAATCTTTGAGCTCCAGTTAAGCAATTTCGGAAGGTATTTCAGCATTAAAATTTACGAGGATCGGCATTGAAAAGATAAATTAGGAGTGAAAATCTGCATTAAAAATTGCAATTCTTGTTTTAAAAAGTGAGGAAGCTATCCAGCTGGCTTGCGGAACGTCGGTGGTTCTACCCAGGTGCCCGCCCGTGCACGAAAATTGCCCGGAGGGGCACCTGGGGTCTTCCTCCACCAATGGAAGCTGGAAAGTCGCCATATGACCTTAGCTGTTGGTGCGACTATAAAATCCAATTCAATCAATTGTTTTAAAAAAAAAGCATACAAAACTACATGTATAACGCTAGGAATGTACGGGTGTATAGCTTACATAACCCATGTTGTATAACTGCATATAGGTGGCATGTCAATAGATATTATGTGACTTTATACTCTATTAACATCTTCTTTGTCTTCTTCACTCTTCATAGCTTCCGCTCACCTTCTTACTTTGGATTTCCTTATTTTATGCTTATCTTTTTCTAGAGTTCTTTATTTTCCTTTTAGCCACTTTCTTTGGATTCCTTATTTCCTATTATTTTCAAACCCGTGAAGGTGATCTTTTTAATATATATTCACATTCTATGTACACTATTTACCATGTTAAAATCGATATGTACGCGTTGATACTGAGTTGGTAGTGGAGTTTTCGGCTTTTCTACTCCCATGTATTGGTCAGTTGTTACTCCACAATAATTCATATAATGCATGAAGACATATTGGGGAGAAGGACAAAACTACAAAATTTCAGATTTCTTTGTGAGTAAAGTAATTCAGATTGTCCTTAATTTAACAGACACACCTGTCCATTAACAGACACACCTGTCACACACCTGTCCACAGACACACCTGTCCAGTCAGTGGAAACATTATATTGATATGTCTGTGTTAGTCACAAATGTAAGGAATGAGTGCCCAGAAATGTTGATGTGCCAAGCAAATGACATTGGAGTGTAATTTTAATTTTATCGGCAAACTAATCTACAACTGGATGTTTTGATAAAATTTATTTAAAAAAAAACAGGTAATGAGAGTTACTGTGAGAGATTGATTAAGGTGTATGTAGCTCATTAGGCCTAAAAAAAAGGTTTGTTTCCTGTTACATGCCCAAAAAAATGGGGGTCGGTAGGTGAGATTTTGTTTTTGTTTTTTCATTAAGACCTTAATACCAGTGTATTCCGGGGAAACCCCTTCCAAAAATAGTATATTTTCATCCATTGAAATCTTCCAAATCGTAGAACATCCATCATCTATCTTAGTTTTAAAATAATATGTAACCTTCGAAATTTCAGACAAACATATCTGTAAGAATCAAGCTTATGGCTAGGTGAAATATGCTTTGAAAAAAACACAAAAAACATGATAATATTGAATGCAAATGGCCAACTTTTTGTGTAATCCACGACTGTGTGTCGCAGGTAAAACACGTGTATAACACAATATTCAATCGATTTCTTCGCAGCAAGTAAATTAATACATTTATCTTGAGATTTCTGTACGTTTTTGATTTTGAATGCTTGATTCTGATGAGAAAAGCGAACTTCAAATCAACAACTTTCAATGTCAAAGAGACGTATTCGTTGAAAATCGAAAACGGAAATGTCATTGCTAAGCAACGGGACTGGTATAGTAATTCATTTGCGTCATAGTCACAATTTTTTTACTGTTGCGGGGGTAAAAATCACGGTCGGTCAGGTAGCAGGAAACAAACCCTTTTTTTTAGGCCTTAGTATGAATGTCACGAAAATGAGCCAGATAATTTTTAGTTCTGATGTTATCTAGGTGTAATTGTTATTAAACTGCACGTCATGGCAATGCAATGGCCACTGTCTAAGTGAACATGGTTGATGTTTTATTGTGAAAAATGCATTTTTTTTTCAGTTGACATGTTTTGACCCTGAATCGAGAGTTTTGCGTGGGAAATAGTGTATAAAGTAGTGTACATAACTTTAAAATATATTTTTTTATACCAAACATATAATCCATTATTGCAGTGGTATATACATATATAAATACAAACTAATAAAAACGGTTTCGGTTGGCCCTCTTGTTATTGAATCTTTTTAACTATACTTAATGCCATTAAAAGTGCAAACAAATTGTATTGGGTTTTATTTTTAATTAAAATGTCTCCAAGATTGATTGCATAATTCCGATTTTACTTCTTTCAATACATGAATTTGATTGATCACCAGATTTATAGGAAATGTGGATAATTTCTAACATGTACATAACACTACAATCGATCTTGGAAATAAAACAAAAAAACAACAACACTTGCTCCTTTAATGGTGTTAAGTATATTTTGACTATTAAAGAAAAATAGCTACAGTATTTTAAGAACATAAGTTATTCTAGTGGAGACAAAGTCTAAGCCATTTGAAGCATCTTGAGGATGGAACAACCTTGTTTTAAGTTCGCATAGGGAATGATACGTATATATGTGTGGGATGTTATTTATTTAATGCATACCTTTACTATCTAATAATTGAATGCTTTACTTTTGGTGTTGTATACAATTGCTTATTGGAAAGTTGATTTTCTCTCAGTGTTTGAAAGAGTACATCAACACCAGACTGCGTTTTGTGTCTAGGGGTCCGACTTAAAATTGACAAAAATATTGATAGTTTCTATTCTATAGGGTCGACATAACGAATGAATGTTTCATTAATATTTTCAAGGAAGTTCATTCTGCACACTAATATGTGCTATCCAAGGTTATGCACTAGGGTAAATTTAAGCATTTTATGATATATTTCATTAATGGTGAATTCAAATTTTAGAACTCCACATCACGGTGCTTACACCATATTTTTAATGATGTGATATGTTTATCCTGAATTGAAACATTTTTAGCACTTTAGATTCTTCTATAAAAAACCTGATTAATTTAGAATTTGTACAGCATCTAATTATAGTTATTATATTTTCTCTTGGTAATTTAGTATATTTATATACTTCCTTGAAAAGGCAAATGAAAATAAACTTTCCAATTCAGTATTTCCTGTGTGTGTGTTTATATATTGACAAATAATAATCCTATGTGTTTGTACATATTTTGACTTTGATTCTCCTATCTATTTTGGCACGGACAGAATGTGTATCAGTATCTGTAAAAGTCCAACTGGAAAATGAAGATATGCTGAACATTAATGAACGTCTTGAATATATAAGTGAGGAAGAGAAGAAAAACCAAGAACACAGTGAAAATGGGAATATGTTAAGTCTATTAAGAGAAGATCTTGAAACATCAATAACAACTGACGATGAGCAGTCTGAAGTAATCCAATCTGCCTTTGATAATTCAACTGAAGCAGATGATAGTAAATTCGATGAACCAGAAAAAACTAATGAGAGTAAAGATTCCACAACAGATGTTGAGCCAAGAAGCACAACAGAAAATGACCTTGATTACAGTTACTATTCCACAACAGATGTTGAGCCAAGAAGCACAGAAGAAAGTGATCTAGATGAAAGCTACCAACTTCACACTCAGAAAAAGTATAGTCCCACTGGGTATACAACCAGTGAGTTAGATACAACTGATTTGAGAGATGTGGATTCTACTGGTATGGGCGAAGTTGATACTACCGGTTTGACAGACTATGACATAACAGGTCTTGCAGATTTCAACACTGGTGTGACTGAAGATGGCAGTGAAACTGAAACATCGAGTAGTGTTTGCGATACAAGTTTCGGCGTAGAGAAGCGGAAGCCTTATGTTGAAGAGGATACTGTTATAAAAAAAGTCCGAATTCAGGAGGAAGGAAAGGAAGTTGATAAAGAACCGGAAGATCAAGAAAATCTTGATGGAAATGTTATTGAGGAGTACGATCAATTAGGGGATGTAATTGATAGTAAATCAGAGGCAAATAGTGCAGATGATGATCTAAAGAAAGTAGATGAGGAGTCAAATGGGAAAGATCAAGACTTTGCATCTGCTATAACTATAACACATCCTAGTGATTTTGATCATACACTTGATAGCACCTACCCTAGCACTTTAACAAGTATATCTGATAGCACATTTACTAGTATGTACGACACTAGTCAGACGGACAGTATGGTTATGTGTGGGGATTGTAAACTGGAGTTTTCGTCGAGTCTTGAAACCACAGACTGTGAGTCTGATTTTTCGTACTACGTTTGTGCCAATTGCCAACATGATAACCCTGCAGACGAGGGACAACTCTTCCAGGAATCTTTGGAGGATGAAGTTGATCCAAATAAACTAGGGGAGATAACTAAAACAATAACACTTGAAATCTTTGAGCCGAAAGAAACAGAAGCAGCACCAAATGATTTAACAGAATCTGAATATCAAAATGAATTGAAGGAGATGAAAGTAAAGATAAAGTCATATAGAGATGTTTTGTTAGCTGAGAAAGGACCAAGTCAACCTAAAGAAGACGCAGCTGTTGCTCAAGACACTGAAAAAGCATATGTTTGTTCTAAAA
Organism: Cyrtodaria siliqua; assembly: GCA_037043455.1. NCBI lineage: Eukaryota > Metazoa > Mollusca > Bivalvia > Adapedonta > Hiatellidae > Cyrtodaria > Cyrtodaria siliqua. Next base: position 90,862 of record JAWPHD010005783.1, on the reverse strand, counting down.
GTGATCCAGATGCTGAAGTTACAAGAAACGACAGGGATTTGGGTAATACTGAGACCTCGCAAACAAATCTGACTGAAGAGTTAGACATGGTACAACCATTAATTGTGCCCCTTTGTTCTGACAGAGCTGATGTTGATATGGAATACCTGAATCAAGAAGAGGCAAGCCGTGATACTACTGAGGAATATAAAGTTGACCATCTTGAAGAAAAGTTGGATAGAAGTGAACTTGAACTGGATAATGAAAATTGTATGCCAAATGTTGGCGACCTAGATTTATATATCTTTACAGATAATGAAAATAATAGTAGCTCAGATGAACGACATGATGATCAGTTAGACGACGAGGTTGAACTTGGACTGGTCAAGGAAGATCAGACTGTGCGGTTAATAATGGATGTAGAAGAATTGATTGATGAACTTTGTATACGTGTAGTAGAGACATGTAACACTGAGGCACAATCAGATGAAGCTTATGTAGAGGAATTAAATGATGTGAAGTCTATAAATGAGGTTCAAGAGACTCATGATACTGAGTCCAAGCAAAAGTCCGTGGACGGAGATAAATTGGAAGAGGAAGAAGTTGACGATGAGGTTGATGACCCACAGATAAACAACTCTGATTCTAAGATCAAGGACCAGATAAACGAAGAAGAATCAGAAGAAACTGAAATTGTAGTCGGGAATGCTAAAGATGTAAGTGCTGATGATGATGAGGGAGGCAATTCTTTGACGTCAAACATTGAAACAGTCGACTACCAGCATGAAAAGGGTGATGCTGATACTGAAGCAGTATCAGGTGAGCTTCTGCATGAGTTCAGCTGTTCGCTGGGCTAACTCGCATGGCTTACTTTATGTTACATGTTCATTGTTTTGACAATTTAGCAAAAGTTGTTTTACATTTTGTACACTGGCATTTCAGCAAGTTGTTGTAGGTATACACCGACAATTAGCAACAGTTGTTGCAGTTCAAAAACTAATACAGGAACTTTGTAGGATATAAAGTATGTGTTGTTGTTAGAATGAATTAGAACAAATATGTATGCGATTATAGTAGTTTATGTTGTTAAATGTTCTTTGATAAGCTAGCATTCACAGCTTGCACGAATACAGAGTTTTGAGTTACATTTTTAGTTCATACTAACATTTAAATGTTTGCATCTGTTTTTGACTTTTGTTATATGCATGTTTTTGTTGTATCTTTGAGTTGAGTTACTGTTGTCTCGTTTTAAGATTGTGCATTTGGCTATCCCATTAAAACATATATAGAGTTTAATTTTATTTTTTTGAAAAACAGGGTTCACCTTGATATGTTTTAATGGAATAGCCCTTATCTGCTAAATTAAATTTAAAAAAGAAATTGTATACGGTATGGTATAGTTTTGCTAAAGAAAATCATGGCATTAATAAAACATGCAATCGATCCAACTCTTTATATGAATAATAAGGACGCATTTTTTGCTATTGCCCAAAACTTGTGCTTCAATGTGAAACAGTCAAAACTGTTGCTGGGTGAATTTCACGACGTTTCCCACCCATTTTATCCTTTTCAATTAGAAGTGTAATAGTGTTGTTGTAGTAACTCCAGGTCTTGATATTCGTGTATTTGACTATTTGTTCATGGCCTAATAAACTAGCTATTTCATTTTGGGAAATAGTATGTTAAGTCAACTTCAACATCCCTCCCCAGTGTGGTTCCCGGGCAATAATAGGGCCACTGCTTATCCAGGCAGAAGGTTAGAATCAGACCCCCCACCCACCCAAATTCATGTTCATTCTGTCATTTTTGTCATGTTCATTAAGGGTCTTCATGATCCCTGTTTTGTTTCACATGCTGCTTGACTCGTGGCAGAAAACAGTGATAGCTGATCCAGCAAAAAAATGGAGTGTTTAAAACAGAATTTGCAGATAAGGTTCTTTCCGTATAGCCATGAACTAGTTATTAATTCTACAAATATGTTCATTTCGACCTGGTGAAAGGGTGACCTGATACTAATTTTGCTATAAACTATGTGAAGTTTAAAATGTCAGAAAGAAAAAAAATTAGCAACACCCACGTAACATATACAGTAAACCAGATAGAATATGATGTCACTGCCTTGTCCTATCAAGGTAATTTAAAACAGAATAGCGTGGCAGAGTCTTGATATTAATAGTAAAAGGCACTAGTGATATATTATACAGATTAATTGATTGTAACTAATCATCAGGCATTTGATTATGATCATTGATTATCACAGTCTATATCGGTAAAATGTAAAAATACATTTTGAGTAATGCTACAAGAAGAAATAAACATGGTTATTCGGGAGACAACAGTTAAGATTTGCTGATTAACATAACAATGGAATAATAAACAAGACAGGAAAAAACATGTATAACATACTAAAACCAGTTTTTTTTTTGGCTGTTTTATAGCTGTTATTGGGCAATATTCCCAATGCCAAAACTTTGCATATTGTTCCCCCCAATTTTGAGAATTAAAAGAGAAAACAAAAAGCATTACTGTGACAAGTACTGAGAATGAAACTTTTAAATGGCTCTGTTGACCTTACTTAGTGTGCCAAAAACAGTATAAAACATACAATGTTTTGCTGTATGTTCTGCCAATTTTATGAAAAATCATGCTAAAATTCCCAATTGTTACGTATAGGCTATGTTCCCAAAGTATAGAAAAAAAATATACTGAAAACAGAAATTTATCTACTGTTCACAGCCTGAAACACTGGTTAACATGCACATGTTTGATATACTTCATATTGACTAACCGATTGTTACCGATGATTGATCGGTTACATCCAACCAGTTGAAAAAGGTGATCGATTGTTTTCAGATTGCTTGCCCGTAACAAAAAGGCACTGACACTATTATCTAGAAACTGGCTGAATCTTTAGGATAATTTAACAAAACCCACTTTTGTCATATCTGCAGCTGTACCCGAGACTCCAGATGAGGAAGAAGGTAACGTAAAGGAAAACTGCGATGAGGGTAACCAAAAGGAAGACGTTGAAGGAGGAGTTGACCTGGAGGAAGATGTTGAGACAGAAGGCTTAAAAGAGAACTTTAAAGGAGAAGGTCTTAAGGAGGTCTTTGAGAAAGGCGATACAAAAAAATGTGAGAAAATACTTGATGAAGAAGAGAAGGATCTATCAGATTCACAAGATCAGCCTGATGAAGTAAAGGTTTGTTTGTTTTTGATTTATAGATAATAAATGAGGTTCTTCATCCTGTTCCAAGTAAGATTGTGGGGGACGTGGTAAGAACTTGAAGTTTTCGATAATTTATCCGGTGTCAAAAGACACGTCTGTCGGTCCTTCATATTTCCTGTTTTGTCCACAATTTTGAAACCAATAATCGGCCTTTAAAATCCTTTTACATGCTTACCATGTTGACGTGTCGGGGTTAACTCTCAGGTTCCAATGGAGGTCATACTTATACTTCAAAGATCAAAGTTGGATATCTGCGTGTTGGCCAGGTCTCGTAAACCAGTGGGTGGATTTGGCTTTCTCTTTGCATGAATGCTTATCACATAATGGGGACCTGTCAAGTTTCCTGCCACCAAGGTCAAGGTCACTCGTATTCAAAGGTCAAGTTGAGTTTCTTGGTGTCTTTGCCATATCTCATAAACCAGTGGGTGGGTTTGGAATTCCCTTTGCCTGAATGCTTATCCCACAATGACGATCTGTCAGGTTTATAATGTGAAGTGGGGGTATCTTGAAGTTTTCGCCACCTCTCCTTAACCAGTAGGCAGGTTCGGATTTCCTTTTGCATTCAACCAGGATTCCTGTCATTTCTTGTTTTAATAAAGTTTCTTATGAAATGTGTCCATCTTCTGTCAAGACAGTGTAACTAGACTTGACTAAATTCAAATGTCGTTTGACACAAGGCTAAAAAACTGTTCTCCGGGATGCTCGCCATATTATTAGGATAAAAACTTCAAGAAAAGTCAAAAATGTGGGGAAAAAATACCAAAAATACCCATTCAAATATTTTCAATAAATAAGGATATCTTTGAAGATAGAATATGATAAGTTTACTTCAACATGCACAACAGATTCTAACAAAATACTCTTCTTTTTTTTGCATTTTGAATATTTTGGGTGCCAAAAGTACCCTCTTATTACGCCATGCTTGTCATTTTCAGAAAGATAAAATTAATAAAAAACTTTAACATACAGCTGTAAACCAATTACAGGATCTCGTGTTAAAAGTACAGCTGTAAACCAATTACAGGATCTCGTGTTAAACATACAGCTGTAAACCAATTACAGGATCTCGTGTTAAAAGTACAGCTGTAAACCAATTACAGGATCTCGTGTTAAACATACAGCTGAAAACCAATTACATGATCTTGTGTTAAACATACAGCTGTAAACCAATTGCAGGATCTCGTGAGCCTCTTGTTTTAACAGAAAAAAACATTATTTGCATCGAGGTCAGCAATATGGTCCTCAAATATTACTGATAATTATTTTAACTTGTTAAAATTTAACCGTTTTGAGTATAACTGTTATCAGGATTGTGTTATGTATATATAGTTGTACTCCCTATTTTCCTATCAGGAGAGTGGAGTTGAAACGCCTGAACCGGAACATTCTGAAGATACAGAGAATCAATATACTGACGACAGTGATGACAAGGAAGATTTCGAGGATGCACCTGACGATGAGCCTGTGAAGGCAGACAAGCTCCTGTCTGATGAGGAGTCTACAGCAACCAATCAAACGGACGACACTGAATCATTTTATGATGTTGAAGAAGAAGGAATAGTTTAAAACAGTTGTTTACTAATTCAATTTATTTGAGAAACTTTTGAGAAACAAAGAAAATGCTTTTTTGAAGTTTGAAGTTTAATATGGTAGTTTTAAAATAGTTTCCTGTAATGTTTTTGTACTGTAAATTCATGTTCTTTATGTGAAAATTATGTAAACTAATAACATTTTGTATTTAAAGGGACACACGGCAATCTTGGGTTATCTTTATCAAAATAGATTTTGAAAGCAATTGGTCTCTCCGAAATGTTTTAGTTTTAAACTTAAATCTACAGGAGTTCGTTAATCTATATATTTCTATATAAAAAAAATAAGGGATATCAGGAAAGGAAAACAACTTGACACAGTATCTAAATTATTCAAACAATTTTGTCTTATCAGCGTGCCCTTCCGGAATTATTTCTTAAAGAACTCGCCTATTTTATGCATGATATAGACAAAACTTGTAATTTCCGTTTTTGTTACTGTGACAAAGACGTTTTGTAAAACAGACTTTGGACTTGCTGTGTGTCTCTTGTAAAACATACCGTAACTTTTTCTGTTTTATAAATTGCTGTTTCATTATTTGGCAAAATCACTTCACCTCCAGATGGGTTGTAGTGGTAATTTCTTTTAGATCTGTATGTCTGTTGCGCACGTGTTAAAAAGTTGAGCTCAGTATTCCACCCCACTTGATGTTTTCAGTAGTTTATGCAGGCCTGTTGTTAAAAACTGTTTTGTATAAAAATGTAAATGGTTAGTTTATGAATATATAGTTGTATAATGGAGCTTGAAAGATATTCAAGATAAGTTTTGTTAGACATTTTAGTTTTTAAGTATTTCTAGGTATTTGTTACCGAGCCACCATTCATAAAGTATATCAGTTCAATAAATATAACTGGATCCATGTTGATAGTTTCTATAAACTGCAAAACTGCATTTAAGAGCACGTATGAGTAACCATTTAAAACATTATAAATGGTTATGGGTATATATTAACTTGATGTCAGAGTGTAGCTACTAAGGCCAAACAAAAAAATACCTGTGTTTCCGGTGGCCTGACCGACCCTATTTTTAAGGGGCCGACCCTAAAACTTTTTATGAAAAAAAACAAAACAAAAAAACGATTTTTTTTTTATTTGTTCTAAACAATGATTTATCACAATATATCGAGGTAAACTGAAATACAGACCAACTTTCAGCTTATCATCAACTTGTATGAGGTATGAGAGAAATACATGTAGAATCTCACACTACCTTGCTCCCTATTTTTTTTAGAGCATGCAATAGGAAACACACCTATTTTTTTGTTTGGCCTAAGGTAATTTCGTTGGTGAAAGTTTGTTTTTTCGGTATTAATGTACAGATAACTAGTTTTGGGTAACCCAACTCCCAACTTCCATATTGTTTTTAAGTCAAAGTTGTTAATACTTATAGTAGCTTGTAGGCTTAATAACTGAATTTCTCCCCAGTCTTATAGCCCAAACTTGTATAGATGCCTTCAGAATGCCCAAATTTATACAGAAATGCCTCCAAAATGCCCAAACTTATATAGATACGCCTTCAAAATGCCCAAAACTTGTATAGATACGCCTCCAAAATGCCCAAACTCATATAGATGTGCCTTCAAAATGCACAAAACGTATAGATAAGTCTGCAAAATGCCCAAACTTATATAGATGCCCAAATTTGTATAGATACACCTCCAAAATGCCCAAACTTATATTGAGTGATGCCTGCCATAATATTTGACTTGTATAAATGCCTGCAAAAATGTCCAAACTTATATAGACACCTGCCAAAATGCACAAACTTTTATAGATGCCTACCAAAACATCAAAATGTATATAGTTGCCTCCAGAATGCCCAGACTTACATAGATACCTCTAAAATGACTAAGCTTATATCGATGCTTTCAAAATGTTTCAGTACACATTAAGAAACATATTTCAGTGTAACACATTAAGAAACATATTTTAGTATGTATGTGATGGTACGATAATTTTATGTGAATTAACACAAGAAATGCAATTGTTTTTGTTTTTTGCTTCTGAATCCTGAGAGGTTTTAGTGGTGTGTGATTGTTCAGGAAGGGCATTACAGACTCATTGAACTTGATGTTTTACTGTTGTTTTTTCCTGTTTTGAAATTATTGTTATATACATTAATGGATTGTCCCAATATGTATTGATAATTTGATAATATAAGATCAATTTTGGTTATACAGCAACGCCTGTACAATTTTTGTCTCGCCTTTTCGAAGAAAAAAAAGAGACATAGGTGTTGCTTTTCTGGCGGCGATGAAGGCGTCAACATTCAACTTTTGTGTTTAGGTCACTTTTTCACAAACTGTATGCACTAGATCTTTCAAACTTTGCTTATAGTTGTATCTTGGCTGGTACATCACACCGTGACAAAGTAAATGTGGATGTGACCTTGACCCTCCATGCAAAGGGCAAATAACCTTATAATTTTTACCTTCAACTTTTGCGTTTAGGTCACTTTCACAAACTATGCACTAGATCTTTCAAACTTTGCTTATAGCTGTATCTTGGCTGGTACATCACACCGTGACAAAGTAAATGTGGATGTGACCTTGACCCTCTAAGCAAGGTGCAGATAACTTAATAATTTTTACTTTCAACATTTGCGTTTAGGTCATTTTCTCACTTTCAAACTTTATGCATTAGGCCATTCAAACTTTGCTTATAGTTGTATCTTGGGTAGTACATCATCTTGTCAAAAAGCAAATGTGGATGTGAACTTCACCCTCCAAGCAAAGGGCAGATAACTTTAATTGTTACATTTACATCACTTTCTCATGAACTATAATTATGCACTAGATGCTTTAAACCTAGTTTTTTTTTTGTTGTTTTTTTATTTTATTTTTTTATAAAATGGCATTTTGTTTTTAAACGAATGCTAAATGTCATCTCAGCAAACTCATTAGTTACAAACTTTCATTTAAGCAGCAGTTGTCTTTTATTTTAAGTCCCGCCCCCGTTATGCGAGCCATGTGAATCCGTGGATTTCTTGTAAGAAATGAAAGACACGGGGATGTATTTGCACATTCATGAATTGTATAACTCGCTTCATGTTTCTATTTGTTAACCAGTTCTCAATATGAGTCAGAGTTTTATGTCTGACCAGATATGTAGTACATTACAAACTTTCAGTAAGTAGATTATTTTGTTTCAATCTGTTTACAATGTTATTTTAAAGGAACACATGGCAATCTTTGAACTAGTTGACTGATGTCAAACATTAAAATAAACATACCTCAGTTTATAAATCCAGTATCCTTTTTGCTTTAAATCTGCTTGCATATAATTTAATATATAAAAGAAAATAAAATTTGATTTTTTTCTTCATTACAGCTATGTTTAAATACTTTATTGGTGGAAATGACTTGCACGTTTTAAAACATTATTAATGATGATATGAAAGTTATGTAAAAGTCCTCCAGTTCAAAGACACACACAGATTGCCCTGTGTCCCTTTAAGGAATTAACTCCCAACATTCAATAATTCAGAATTAGAGTTTAGATTTCATTAATAATTTAGAAATACCGTAAATATTAAAAAAGGAAAGTTGCATAACAAATAGAATGATTGATTTTGGTATGTGTAACATTGAATGCTACGCATTAAAGGGACACTTGGCAATCTTGAAGTTTTAATCCAGTGTTACAATAAAGGTGTCGATATATTAATCCAGTATCATTTTGACTTCAACCCTGCTTGCATATCATTAAATGAATTTTGAGTTTTAATTTGTTCTTGTAATCTACCATATGTTTGTATATATTATTGGTGCAATATAACAAACATTTACTAATTTGCAAAAACAATTTGCCTTATGCTATTCTTATAATTAATATTAATGATTGAACAGATGCAAGTTATGTGGTAAAACTAAGTGGATGCCACACATTTTACAAAATCAAGATTGCTCTATGTCCCTTTAACTAATTGTGCTATTTTTGCACTTACTATTTTAGGGGCTATGTTTAGGTGCAGTGCAGGCCCGTAACCAGCCCACAAATCTAACTGAAGCAAATCCCTTCCCAGAGGAGCCCGGGGACATGTACCCGGAAAAAACGTGATTTCCTGCATTTTACTTTTAGTGCATTCCCGGGCCAGTTTTCAGTTTTAAGTTTGACAGTTATATTTCGAAAGTGGTATTTTAGTGATTTTATTTGATATTCCATTGGAATACCTGCTTCAGTGTTTGTGGTGTGCCTCAGCATAGCTACGGGCCTGCAGTGAGCCTGGTTATGGATTGTTAACTGCATATTTGATCATCAGTTTGGCTTTTCCTGAAAACGTCACAATAATCTTAACTCTGCCCTGTGCTTTATTATGTTTTGGTTTATTCCATAGTGTTGAAAATATTAAAGTTTGTAAAGATAATGCTTGCTGATCTTTATTTATTTGCCAAATTATATGTTCTGAAAAGACCGAAATAATACCACGAGTAGAAGTGAATTGGGTTTTATGAAAGGTTATATGGTGCCTAACAGGAATGAATGGGCCTAGAAACACTGCAGAGTTGCTGCACATTCTATAGTAGATACCACATTTACGACGGAGCCACGTTTGCGTACGCGGTGTCGTGATAAAGGCCTTGAATGTGCATGATAAAAAACGAGAAAAACTAATATGAATTTCGGAGATTCTACACCTTTGCATGTGACGGTGTGTTTGTGAGATTGCAATGGTTGTATTCTACCCCGGAAACCACGCGGGGTAGTAGTGATAACAGATGCTGAGCTTTCGAGACACCTTTGACAATTTTTATGAAAATCGTGACAAATTTGTAAATCCAACAATGGGATCTTCAGGAAGTGTTTGACACTTTTAATATCGGTTCGGAATTGGGTATGCACTATGCACATTTGGGGTCAAGGTCACTGTTATTGAAATAGGAAAGTGTTTTCGTCCCAATAACTAATTAGAAATGAGATGTTTTTTTTTTGTAGGGTGGTTTACCTCATTTTCAACACGTAGTTATATACATATGTCGGTCGATTTTTTATGTTGGAGGCAGACCACCCACTTTTCCTGGGTAGAACCAGTACTGTGCACATCCCGCCATCCGTAAGAATCAACACTTTTCTCACGTACAAGTCGAGCTCCCAGTGCGATACTTGTTCTATATATAGCGTACAACGACATATTTGGGGTCAAGGTCACTGTTACTTAGAACAGTTTCCCGGCAATCACTAGTTAGGAATAAGATAATGGAACGCAACTTTGTGTGTAGGTAGTTTATATCAAGGTAGCTCCTTCCTCTGTTCAGTTTGACCCTGCCCCCGTCCGTCAACAATTGTAAACAACATCTCTGGAACCGCATTGTCAGTTTTGAATTCACATGGTAGATCTTAGGCCATTGCTTTCATATTTGTTAGAAATAGGTCAAAGTGGCATCAAAAGTGGCCGCCTTGCCATATATGGTCAAAACGTTAAAAAAAACGATCAAGAAAAAGAAGAATGATAAAGATGGCATATTTCGGTAAGCCAGTGTTACAAAAACGAAGAATAGAAACGTATTTTAAAAAAAAAAATAATGTGTATTATCATTTTGGCCTTCCACTTACTATATACATATAACGCTTCTTTCTATCCTAAGGAGGCTGGCTTGGCGCAGCCGGTAGCGCGGCGGATTTGTAACCGAAGGCCCCGGGTTCAATCCTCCGTGGTGCCACTGAGTGTGCGTGTGTTCACTCCGTGGTGCGGCGGTGTGTTCTTGGGGAAACCACTTTCCCTTAGCCTCGTCCGTCGGATGGGGACGTAAACCGGGCGGTCCGTGTATCAGTCCGAGCACGTTATAAAGAACCATAGAAATATATTCGATAATAAGTATCCTTCCCCTCTCTGGGGAGGCTCTAAATAACCTATACTGTGTTGAGCCGTTAAACAACATTCAACAATATCCTTCTAAGATGTACTATCGTAATGGCAGCCTGTGATCTTGCCTCACCACCGAGGGCCCCAATCCGAACAAGAGGCTGTTATCGACCGACGAGTGGAGTCTATCTGGACAAATTACGAGTGTCCATCCAAATACAAATACAACCATCGTAATAAAAAATTATGTTACATATTCAAAATACATATGCATTTGCACTTGCTATGATCCGTCTGAAATTAACTATTGTTAATGAAATAGTTTTGTCTGGAAAACTTGTCGGCAATGCAAGTTTTTAGCTCTACTGGCTGAAGGCCAGCAGAGCTTATGGGATGGCGAGTTGTTTGCGTCCATCGTCCGTCTGTTGTCCGTTAACTTTTGTCTTGTGAACTCTCTAGGGCTTTCATTATTAATCGAATCTTGACGAAACTTTGCCAGTGTCTTTATATCAATGAAAGCTCGAACAAGTTCGAATCCCAGCCAGATCGGATTAATTTCACCGGAGTAATGGCCCTTGTTTTGCTAAAAATGACATATTAAGCCTTGTGAACACTAGCACCTTCATTTATTATTTGATCTTTACCAAACTTGCCGAGATTGTTAATATCAATAAAAGCTCAGAAAAATTCGAAAACCAGCCAAATTGGATCAGTTACACCAGAGTTATGGCCCTTGTTTTTGCCTGAAAAATGCTATTTTCTGCCTTGTGAATGCTCTAGCACCTTCATTTATTATTTAATCTTTACCAAGCTTGCACAGATTGTTAATACCAAAGAAAGCTTGGACAAGTTCGAAAATCAGCTTAATTGGATCAGTAACACCAGAGTTATGGCCCTTGTTTTTTCTGAAAAATGCCATTTTATGCCTTGTGAACACTAGCACCTTCATTTATTATTTGATCTTTACCAAACTTGCACAGATTGTTAATATCAATGAAATCTCCGACAAGTTCGAAAACCAGACAAATTAGATCAGTAACACCAGAGTTATGGCCCTTGTTTTTTCTGAAAAATGCTATTTTCTGCCTTGTGAATGCTCTAGCACCTTCATTTATTATTTGATCTTTACCAAGCTTGCACAGATTGTTAATACCAATGAAAGCTTGGACAAGTTCGAAAATCAGCTAAATTGTTTCAGTAACACCAGAGTTATGGCCCTTGTTCTTTCTGAAAAATCACATTTTCTGACTTGTGAACATCTAGCACTTTCATTTATTATTAGCTCTACTGGCCCTTTTTATGGGATGGCGAGTTGTCCGTCGTCCATCCGTCCGTCCGTCGTTAACTTTTGTCTTGTGAACACTCTAGGGCCTTCATTTTTCATCCGATCTTTACCAAACTTTAACAGGTTGTTAATATCATCGAAAGCTCGAACAAGTTCGAAAACAAACCAGATCGGAATAATTTCACCGGAGTTATGGCCTTTGTTTTGCTGAAAAATGCCATATTAAGCCTTGTGAACACTCGAGCACCTTCATTTATTATTTGATCTTTACCAAACTTGCAAAGGTTGTTAATACCATTTATAGCTTGAACAAGTTCGAAAATCAGCTGAATTGGGTCAGTAACACCAGAGTTATGGCCCTTGTTTTTTCTGGAAAATGTCATTTTCTGCCTTGTGAACACTCTAGCACCTTTATTTAGTATTTGATCTTTACCAAACTTGCACAGATTGTTAATATCTATGAAAGCTCGAACAAGTTCGAAAACCAGCTAAATCGAATCAGTAACACCGGAGTTATGGCCCTTGTTTTTAGCTCTACTGATCAGAGATCAGCAGAGCTTATGCCGTGGTGCGGCGTCCGTCGTCCGTCTGTCCGTCTGTCTGTCCGTCTGTCTGTCAGTAAACTTTTTTTTGTAGCGACTTCTCTGAAACTACTGAATGGATTTTCATGAAACTTTACAGAAATGTTGCCCATGAAGTCTCATGTTGATGTGAAATCCAAGATGGCCGCCAGATCTAAAAATAGGTTATTAAAAAACAAGTTTGTAGCGACTTCTTCATGAAAACTATAAGTGATATTGATATGGGACTTTTTCTAAAATGATCAGCATGACATGATGTTGGTCCTTGTCAAAAATTGTTTTGATTCAACGTTAAACGTGGCTGCCAGCGGCCATCTTTGTTTACATACAGTTATATAATAAAAACTTGTAGCGACTACTCCTTTGAAACTACTTGACAGATTTTCATGAAACTTTACAGGAATGTTGCTCTTAATGTCTAATTGATCCTAGCAAAATTTCAGATCGGCCAGAAATTCAAGATGGCCGCCACAGCTAAAAATAGATTTTTAAAAAAGAAGTTTGTAGCGACTACGTCTTGAAAACTATAAGTGATATTGATATGGGACTTTTTGGAAAATGATCAGCATGACATGATGGTTATCAGAGTCAAACATTATTTTGATTTGACGTTAAACATGGCTGCCAGTGGCCATCTTTGTTTACATAGAGTTATATGATGAAAACTTGTAGCGACTACTCCTCTGAAACTACTTGACGGATTTTCATGAAATTTCACAGGAATGTTGCTCTTGATGTCTAATTGATCCTAGCAAAATTTCAGGTCGCCCGGAAATTCAAGATGACTGCCATGGCTAAAAATAGATTTTCAAAATACAAGTTTGTAGCGACTACTACTTGAAAACTATAAGTGATATTGATATTGGACTTTTTGTAAAATGATCAGCATGACATGATGTTGGTCCTTGTCAAAAATTGTTTTGATTCAACGTTAAACATGGCTGCCAGCGGCCATCTTTGTTTACATACAGCTATATAATAAAAACTTGTAGCGACTAATCCTTTGAAACTACTTGGCAGATATTCATGAAACTTTACAGGAATGTTGCTCTTAATGTTTAATTGATCCTAGCAAAATTTCAGATCGGCCAGAAATTCAAGATGGCCGCCACAGCTAAAATTAGATTTTTTAAAAAAGAAGTTTGTAGCGACTACATCTTGAAAACTATAAGTGATATTGATATGGGACTTTTTGTAAAATGATCAGCATGACATGATGGTTATCAGAGTCAAACATTATTTTGATTCAACGTTAAACATGGCTGTCAGCGGCCATCTTTGTTTACGTAGAGTTATATAATGAAAACTTGTAGCGACTATTCCTGTGAAACTACTTGACCGATTTTCATGAAACTTCACAGGAATGTTGCTCTTGATGTCTAATTGATCCTAGCAAAATTTCAGGTCGGCCGGAAATTCAAGATGGCCGCCACGGCTAAAAATAATTTTTCAAAAAACAAGTCTGTAGCGACTACTTCCTGAAATCAAAATCAATCAGTAGAGCTTCAAGGTCATTGACCTCTTGTTTTCTGAAAAATGCTATTTTCTGCCTTGTGAACACTCTAGGGCCTTGAATATTAATCGGAACTTTACTTAACTTTGCCAGTGTCTTTATAACAATGAAAGCTCGAACAAGTTCGAAAACCGGCAAGATCGAAATAATTTCAACGGAGTTATGGCCCTTCTTTTGCTGAAAAATGCCATATTAAGCCTTGTGAACACTCTAGCACCTTCATTTATTATTTGATCTTTACCAGACTTGCACAGATTGTTAATATCAATGAAAGCTCGGACAAGTTCGAAACCCAGCTAGATCGGACCATTAACAGCGGAGTTATTGCCCTTGATTTAGTTAAAAATGCTATATTTTGCCTCGTTAAGACGATAGGGGCTTCATTGTTCATCCGATATTTACCAAACTTTATCAGATTGTTAATATCAATGAAAGCTCGGAGAAGTTCGAAAACCATTCATATCGGACCAGTAACTGCGGAGTTATGACCCTTGATTTAGTTCAAAATGCTATATTTTGCCTCGTTAAGACTATTTTTTATCCGATCTTTACCAGACTTTATCAGATTGTTAATGTCAAGTTCGAAAACCAGACAGATCGGTCCAGTAACAGAGGAGTTATGGCTCTTGATTTAGTTAAAAATGCTATATTTTGCCTCCTTAGAATGGTAAGGCCTTCATTTTTCATCTGATCTTTACCAAACTTTACCAGATTCTTTAGTTATGGCCCTTGATTTAGTTGATAAGCTGTATTTTGCCCAAAACTTTCAAAAAAAATGTAAATGGCAGTCTCTCGCTTCATTGATGTTTTAAGAGCCGTGTTAGCCAGTAGAGCGTCCACAGGCCCTCTTGGGCCTCTTGTTTGATCTTTACCAAACTTGCACAGATTGTTAATACCAATGAAAGCTTGGACACGTTCGAAAACCGGCTAAATTGGATCAGTAACACCGGAGTTATGGCCGTTGTTTTGCTGAAAAATGCCATATTAAGCCTTGTGAACACTACCACCTTCATTTATTATTTTATCTTTACCAAACTTGCACAGATTGTTAATATCAATGAAAGCTCGGGCAAGTTTGAAAACCAGCTAAATTGGACCAGTAACACCAGCATTATGGCCCTTGTTTTGAAAAATGTCATTTTCTGCCTTGTGAACACTCTAGCACCTTCATTTATTATTTGATCTTTACCAAACTTGCACATATTGTTAATATCAATGAAAGCTCGGACAAGTTCGAAAACCAGCTAGATCGGACCAGTAGCAGCGGAGTTATGGCCCTTGATTTAGTTAAAAATGCTATAGTTTGCCTCGTTAATTCGATAGGGCCTTCAACTTCCATCCGATCTTTACTAAACTTTACCAGATTGTTAATACCAATGACAGCTCAGATAAGTATGAAAAAACAGCCAGATCGGACCAGTAACAGTGGAGTTATGGCCCTTGATTTAGCTAAGCTACCTATATTTTGCCTCGTTAAGACAATAGGGCCTTCATCTTTCATCCGATCTTTACGAAACTTTACCAGATGGTTAATATCAATGAAAGCTCGGACAAGTTCGAAATCCATCCAGATTGGACCATTTACATCGGAGTAATGGCCCTTGACTTTCTGAAATATGCTATATCTTGGCCTCATTAAGACGAAAGGGCCTTCATTTGGCCGGATTTCATTGAAACTTTGCAGGGATGATCAGTACCAAGCCTAGTTGTACATAGTCACCGTGTTCCAGTTGAATGATTTTGACGAGTTTTCCTAAACCCTGGCCGGATTTAAACGAAACTTTTTAGGGACGATCAATTCCATATCTAGTGAAAATCATTGCCGAGTTCCGGTTGAATGATTTTTGGCAGAATTATGGCCCTTTAAAGTTTTTAATACACAAACTTTGTCTGATCTACTTCTCCTGACCCCTCGCCAGATTTCAATGAAACTTTGCAGGGATGATCAGCACCAAGCCTAGTTGTGCATGTCTTTGTCGCGTTCCGGTTTACAGATATTTGGCAGAGTTATGGCCCTTTAAAGGATTTTGATACCACACTTTTTTCTGGGCTAGTTCTCCTGAACCCCTGGCTGAATATAGACGAAACTTGACAAGGATGATCAGTATTAAGCCTAGTTGTGCATATCATCGCCATATTTCGGTTTAATTATTTTTCTGGCAGAGTTACGGTCCTTTAAATGTTTTAATACACAAACTTTGTCCAGATTAGTCTTTTCTGAACTCTTTCCAGATTTTAGCGAATCTTGGCGGGGATGATCAGTACTAAACCTAGTTGCACCTGTCATTGCCATTTTCTGGTTGAATGAATTTTGGCAGAGTTATGAGCCCTTAAAGGTTTTAATACACTAACTTTGTCTAGACTAGTTCTCCTGAACCTCTGGCTGGATATCAACGAATGAATGAATGGTGTTTTACGGCACGTCGACACATAAATAGGTCATATTGTGCGCAAAAAAAAATGATGAAAATGAAGAATTAATTAAAAATTAATGTAAATATATAAAGATAAAATTATTAAAAAATAAGGGATGATGGATATCAACGAATTTTTGCAAGGATGATCAGTATCAAGCCTAGTTGCGTATATCATCACCATGTTCCGGTTGAATGAGTTTTGAAAGACTTGTGGCCACTTATACATAAACTTCATCTTGAGCAAGTAGAGCGTCCACAGACCCTCTTGGGCCTCTTGTTGTTGTATAGATCGTTAATATATTATATATTAGTTAAATGAATGGTTCTTCTTCCGGATTAGTGTTGTGACGTAAACTATCAGTCGCATACCTATTGATAAATATTGGGTCTGTACAACTGTCAACAATAAGAAGCCAATTTGGCGTAATATGTATGATTAATGGGGCCTTTACACAGGACGGCGACCTTTGTGCCTCCCGTGTGCGACCATACAATTTGCCAGGTCGTCGTCGGAGGCTCAAAGGAGGCAGAATGGTTGCCTAGGTCGTTCAAAGGTGGTACACAGGAGGTTCAGACATCGCCATGGACGCCATGGTCGCCGTGACTTTTTGAACATGTTCAAAACAGTCGCACAAAGGTCGCCGAGGAGGTTGGTTGCTCGAAGGTGGCTCAAAGGAGGCAGAAGGGAGGCACAAGCATTACCGTGGTTGCAGAATGGAGGCACAATTGTCGCCCAATGGTCGCCAGGTAATAGATGCGTTCTGCTGCAAATTTTTCTGGCTGAATGGTCGTCCAGTGATCGCCGTTAGTTGCCGTTGGTCGCCGATGATGGCACAGAGGAGGCACAGAGGAGGCTCAATGGTTGCCCAAACATTGCTCGGGGGTCGCCTATGTAGCCTATAATCGCGTTGGTTGCCGTAGGTTGCACAGGGGAAGCACAGGGGAGGCAGGCAGGTGGCTCAGTGGACGCACAGGTCGTTCGTAGATCGCCATGAAAATGCCCGAAAATTGCATTTTTGGTGGTTCAAGTGAGGCACAAGGATCGCTGGAGCAGTTACATAGAAACATGATTTTCTGGGTTTAGGCGACCATTGAGCGTCCTGGCCATTTTTTGGTCGCTCAAAGGTGGCACAAAGGTCGCAGCCCTGTGTAAAGGGGCCTTAAGCAACGACAAAAGAAAAGAAAAAATGTTGAGTCGTCGAGTTTTCCAGACCAAACATGTTCTAAACGATAATTAAATCGAAGGTAGCATGCGATTCAGTTGCATAATGCACCTGCAGATTAACCACATTATGATGGTTTTAATTTTTTGTCGAGCGTTTACGGATCTCGGCTTAGCGATCACAATGTCGTGAGGGTGTATGTGTGTTAGTTCGTCAGTCCGTCCATTCGTCGATTTTCATTTCTTAATATCTTCTTTGTTCGTGCAGGACTTACACCGAACTCTCCACCAGAATGTTTCTTGTATTGATTCAACATCACCGACACGACTTCGGGTCGCTGTGACCTACTTTCGACGAAATATAGGCCACGTCCGGTCCCCGCAACGAAATACGTATCTTGCTTCTTTTTTCTTTTCATGCAGGATGTGTGCCAAAGTTTACCAGAATTTTCCTCATTATGTGCAAAGTTTCATGTCGCTGTGACCTACTTTCGACGAAATATAGGTCAGGTCCGGTCTCCGCTATGACATGCGTATCTCGCTTCTTTCTCGCAGGATTTTCACCAAACTTCATTACAATGTTCCTTGCATCTTACTTCATGCGGACAATTTCGGGTCGTAGGTCACGTCCGGTCTCCGCTATGACATGCGTATCTTGTTTTTTTCTCGCAGAAATTTCACCAAACTTCATTACACTGTTCCTTGTATATGCATCTATAGATACATGTGCAAACTTTCGGGTCGGAGGTATTTATTTATCGGGGATAACATACCAAAAGTACACTTCTTATATGTGTCTGTAGTTATGCAAAATACAAGCTAATCCATCACAAGGTTCTATACTTTTTTGGTAAATGTATAATTTTAACAGCTCATATTTATCCCATTGTTAGATAACATACTTGGTAGACACCAATTACAGTCTAGTCATTAAACGACAAACGTATACTACATTACATTAGGGATCATTAAACGACTTCTGGGGGTAAAAAGACAACACAAAACGATTTTGTATACGGAGAATTAGGTAGAAAACCTCTGGTTATTATACGACATTATAATATCATAAAGTATTGGTTAAAACTATTAAATAGAAATGAAAACAAATATGTTAAGACAATTTATGATCTGATGTTATATCATGTAAATGTGAAACAAAATGTAAAAAAACGGGCTTCCTCAGTAAGAGAAATGTTACGAGATCCACAAACAAATGCATGGTACAATGCAAACTACGAGGTTCCACAAACAAATACATGGTACAATGCAACCTACGAGGTTCCACAAACAAATGCATGGTACAATGCAACCTACGAGGTTCCACAAACAAATGAATGGTACATTGCAACCTACGAGGTTCCACAAACAAATGCATGGTACAATGCAAACTACGAGGTTCCACAAACAAATGCACGGTACAATGCAACCTACGAGGTTCCACAAACAAATGCACGGTACAATGCAAACTACGAGGTTCCACAAACAAATGCATGGTACAATGCAACCTACGAGGTTCCACAAACAAATGCACGGTACAATGCAAACTACGAGGTTCACAAACAAATGCACGGTACAATGCAAACTACGAGGTTCCACAAACAAATGAATGGTACATTGCAAACTACGAGGTTCCACAAATAAATGCATAGTACAATGCAAACTACGAGGTTCCACAAATAAATGCACGGTACCATGCAAACTACGAGGTTCACAAACAAATGCACGGTACAATGCAAACTACGAGGTTCCACAAACAAATGAATGGTACATTGCAAACTACGAGGTTCCACAAATAAATGCATAGTACAATGCAAACTACGAGGTTCCACAAACAAATGCATGGTACAACGCAAACTATGAGGTTCCACAAATAAATGCATGGTACAATGCAAACTACGAGGTTCCACAAACAAATGCATGGTACAATGCAACCTACGAGGTTCCACAAACAAATGCATGGTACATTGCAAACTACGAGGTTCCACAAACAAATGCATGATATATTGCAAACTACGAGGTTCCACAAACAAATGCATGGTACAATGCAAACTACGAGGTTCCACAAACAAATGCACGGTACAATGCAACCTACGAGGTTCCACAAACAAATGCACGGTACAATGCAAACTACGAGGTTCCACAAACAAATGCATGGTACAATGCAACCTACGAGGTTCCACAAACAAATGCACGGTACAATGCAAACTACGAGGTTCACAAACAAATGCACGGTACAATGCAAACTACGAGGTTCCACAAACAAATGAATGGTACATTGCAAACTACGAGGTTCCACAAATAAATGCATAGTACAATGCAAACTACGAGGTTCCACAAATAAATGCACGGTACAATGCAAACTACGAGGTTCACAAACAAATGCACGGTACAATGCAAACTACGAGGTTCCACAAACAAATGAATGGTACATTGCAAACTACGAGGTTCCACAAATAAATGCATAGTACAATGCAAACTACGAGGTTCCACAAACAAATGCATGGTACAACGCAAACTATGAGGTTCCACAAACAAATGAATGGTACAATGCAAACTACGAGGTTCCACAAACAAATGCATGGTACAATGCAACCTACGAGGTTCCACAAACAAATGCATGGTACATTGCAAACTACGAGGTTCCACAAACAAATGCATGATATATTGCAAACTACGAGGTTCCACAAACAAATGCATGGTACAATGCAAACTACGAGGTTCCACAAACAAATGAATGGTACATTGCAAACTACGAGGTTCCACAAATAAATGCATGGTACAATGCAAACTACGAGGTTCCATAAACAAATGCATGGTACAATGCAAACTACGAGGTTCCACAAACAAATGCTTGGTACAATGCAAACTACGAGGTTCCACAAACAAATGCTTGGTACAATGCAAACTACAAGAATACGTTTTTTTTTTGTTCTTTTTTTTTGTTCTTCTTAAATTACAATCGATCAGCACAATCTTTTTAACTGATCGTATGGCATTGTATTACGTGTACTACCGGTTCAATGGACACGGTACAATGAGGGAGTAATTGTTTAAACAAACGTCTTTCTTCCTGATACTTAAGTTATTTAAAATATAAACTTGAACCTTTAATACATTCACAAAGTAACAACGTTAATATCAATTGAATCGTGAGCCAGTTGTATAATAATAATAAATATGAAGTCTATAGTTATGTTTTTTGACAAGGAAGTGCCTGCATGAATATACTTAAACATGCGGTGTATTTTATTACGGATTGTATGTATTTTTCAAAGAAAATAGTTGATATGTTGAATACTGTCTTGTAAAATGGAAGTATGTGGATACTCGATCAATCAGGGCAATGTCGGAGCCCTTCGTAGTGCGAATGATTCAGAAAACGGTTGGATTTTACTGAGACAATGACGGTTTTAACAGTATAATTTATTTTAAATCTTACTGAAATAAAAACAGCATTACATGCTGGTCATCTAGTTAAAAAATGTATCAAACATATATGAATGGTAAGTCTCTCCAGTATAGAGGGAATGGACAAACCCTGTATCCCGACCCCGACTACTCCGTGTACGAGGAACCGGATATAAATTACGGAAAAACTGGAATCTATTCTAGATCCGTCAGAGATTTGTTTAACAAGGACGAGTTTATGCGAACAAGGAAGTCGAAAAGGGAATATAATACTAAGTCGAAAAGAGAGGATATGGTCAAGTCAAATATGGCTAACCAGGCGAAGTCGCAAAGGGAGCCACTGTCCATCTCACAAAAGGAAGATATGTTTATGTCTAGAAGAAAAGGACTATTCATGTCTAAAAATGAAGACTGGTTAAATAAGAAGAAAAACGAGTCCTATCAGCCAAACTTCTACACATTCCACAGGTAAGTTAGTTTTAGAAAGACACGTAATGTTTGAATAATTAAAATAGTTTAGCACAGCTTATGACGTTGCCCGGCGTCCGTCTGTATGTACGATCATCAGCTTCCTAGACTCCCACCCCTGTCACCTACCTTATAAAAGTCATTTGAATTAGTGCATTTACTGGGCTAACTTTTGGGTTAATTAAAATATTTCTGCACTGATGGTGATAGTACCCTATTGCAAACCCGGTCTGATTGGCGGAAAAAGTATATGGAACCCAATTCTTAATGCATACATAAGCCTTATTTTGATTGGATGATAGACTAGGTGGGAAATTCAATTAGGTTAACTTGAATTTGTTATTTATTTCTGATTATTATTTAACATAGCTTTTCATTTGTATGATTCAGCTCTATGATATAGCAGAATAAAAAGGAAAGAGGGTAATTTAAATAAATTTATTTGGGGATTCCCTCAAATTGTAGGGTCATGTCCTTTGGACATCTAGAAGTGCACTTAAAATCACAGGCAGACGGCGCGTACCCTACCCCGCCCACACCCTACCCCCCCTCTACTACCCCCTCCCCCCTCTACTACCCCCCTCCCCCTCTCTACTACCCCCTTCCACCTGTTTCTCTACTACCCCCCTTAAATATGTTTTCAATAAACTGTTCTACTTGGTTTTCAATGAAAAAAAAAAAAAAGTACATACTCTCTATACCATATATATGGTATAGAGAGTATGTATTTTTTTTTATTTTTTTTTTTCCATTGAAAACCAAGTAGAACAGTTTATTGAAAACATATTTAAGGGGGGTAGTAGAGAAACAGGTGGGAAGGGGGTAGTAGAGAGGGGGAGGGGTGGTAGTAGAGGGGGAGGGGGTAGTAGAGGGGGGGGGGGGGTAGGGTGTGGGCGGGGTAGGGTACGCGCCGTCTGCCTGTGCTTAAAATAGGTCAACCCCTAACACGAAGTTCCTGTTTACATGCATCTAAGCTTCATCTGTGTAACAGGGTAAGCAACAGTAAGCCTGGGGTTTTTGTTTGCATGTCAGATGGGAAAACATTAAACAGTAAGTCTATGGAAAATGCAATAGTGGTCTATGACCTGATGTACTGAATGTCTATCTGGGGGAATTCTGGGAAAAACGGTGTCACAGTACATTTTGCAAGGAGGTGAATACTACCTATGGGTTTTTCCCAGATTTCTGCCTCTATATCTGCTCATCCTATCCTTATGTTACTGAAGTTGTACGCGCACAAAACAAAGTAGTTTAATTACCGGCTGAAGATGGCCCGGATAACTATGCGTTCTGTGCAAAATTTGGCACTTCTTGGATTATTGTCAACAATAATGAAAGTTTTTATTGTCAAAGTAGTAGGTCTGTTTATTCAATATTGCTATAATGCAGCCTTATGAGGATGGAATTAGATGAATATTCTCTAAAAGTACACTATTGAACAGCAGATTAAAACTTCGCTTTGGAAGACACGACGTTCATCTTCATTGAACCTGTTATTTCGTCGCGTTCTTTATAAGTTAAAGGGAATAACGGTGCTTGTTTCCTGCAATACAAACCGACACGTTATTTTCGGAGAATTGCTTCAGAAGCATCTTGTCCGTTTTACACCGCGGCGATCCGGGTTAGATTCCCTGTTGGGAAACTTTATTTTGTGTCTTATTGAGTCGCCATGCGTCTGAATATGGAGTTTTTAAAACGGGTGAGGAGCTTTACTATTTTCGGCAATGTAGTCCCCTTTAACTGCCTCAAATACAACTTAATTTGATAAGGTGACTGACATGAACGTTATGTATACCGAGTAATATAACTACTGATTGTGAAATAATGAAATAATTGTAATTGTATACAGTATAAACGTGTCTTTGTTGTAGGTTTACCGAAATATTATGCGCATTAATACACCAAAAATCAGACGGGGAGCTTTACGCACTTCGAGAATGCACGTCGAGAATGTAGTTCCTTTAACTGCCTCAAGTATAACTTAATTTCATAAGGTGACTGACATGAACGTTATATATACCGAATAATATAACTACTGATTGTGAATAATTGTCATTGCATACAGTATATACGTGTCTTTTTTGAAAAAGGAACTGAAATTCTATGCGCAATAATGCACGCATAAATATTTTATGAATGGAATCAACAGCGTAGTTACCCGGATGTGCTGCTCTTGACATGCGTGACCTAGATAACAAATTGGGAACTAAATGTCCGTAAATATTGTAGTTATTGTGCCTAGTACTTTGAGAAATAGTATGGTATCTGCTACAAATAAATACACAAGTTGATGAACAGAATTTGTCAAGAAGTGCTCAGTTCTACTACCAAGGTAAACAAATCAAATAGTTTAAAGGGACACACGGCAATCTTTGCAGACATTTTGTCGCAACTTTGAGATCGACAATTATTGACATAAAAATATCCTGCTATTAGGGTTGTGCTTTCTTTCTTCTTTGATAAAAATACCATTTTTGGCATTCAAAACACATTAATGCATGAAAAAAGTTCGAAATTGATGGTATTTCGGTTGCATGTTTGTGAAATTTCTCGGCCGTAAAACAGCGGTGTCATAGTAGTTCGGAAGGTACATAATTTCGGATAATTTTTTTTTTCTTTTTTTTTACATAATCAAATAAGAAAAACTGTCCATTACAAATACATTTGGTGGAAGAAAAAAATAATATATATGTATAGATACAGATATAAAGTATATTTCTATTCATTATTTAAGGTGTAAGGAGTTCCTGGAATCCTACTTTTAAATGCTTTCTAGTCTAGGCTCCTAATTCTTTAACTTGTAGAAAGTGGTGAAAAAAAGGAAAATATAGCCACAGGAGGCCCTGATAGTCTAATAAAACCTAATTTAAAAACTTGGCTCCAGTTTCACCAAGTCGGCTCTGATTATTATCGTTTGGCAAAAAGTGCTAGTACTCTCCTTTGCATCGGTTATAAATTACTATGTAATATTCTGTTCTAACTTATTTGAAACAAAGTAGTAAATACGTCCACTGACTAGGAGCATAAAGTGGTAACAAAAAGAAAAATATAGTCGGGAGGTTTTGAGTTTGATTACTACATATGTGTGGTATAAAAGCGAATAAAGACTAATTTCCAATAAGAAACAAATATTGGACCTTTCCATTTTAAATCAGGGCCTGTCCATTTTAAATCAGGTCCTGTCCATTTTCAGAAGCAACAAGCCCTGGGCCTGTCTCTTAAAATAATTGCCTGTGAGCACTGACATACACTCGAAAACCAAAACCGACGCCGTTGCAAAAAATAATTCCGTCCCAAGCATTTTTCAGTACAAAAAAAATCTCATGTTCAGGGCATCAACATTTCATTTTAATACGCCACACCTGTAAAATTTAACATAACCTTTAACCTCACCAAGAAGACAGACACTGTTCAATCTTAGCGACTCTCAGGACCTTCAGTCCTTCGATATAATAACAAAAATATCTATATTTGGCTGATATTCCCAAAACATCGTTCGAGATTACGAAAAAAGTGATTATTTAGGCCTATTTTCATTTTCTTTTGGAAAACGAAGCTCATTCAATTCCGATCGTAATATGCAGATGTTATATAGGCAACATTTGATTTTTGCACCACCAATAGTAAGCCTCATTTATGTGCCCAAACTTTGCTAAGTAGCATATGTTTATTTAATAAGTGGTATTTTTGTTTATTATTAACATTTTATTTTAATATACCCTTTCTGTCTTCCGGTCTAATTTCGATACATTATTAGCATTGTCCTTCAAGCAGAACTATTTAGCAAAATTAAGGAAGTCTTCTAAGATCGCTGGTTAAAGTAGCATTCTGAATCCAACGAGTAGCCTAATACGACTCCATTTAAATATACTTGATCCATGGCCACCCTCATTTCGGCGATGGCCTTAATTTAAGAGCCGTGATGAGGCAGTGGTTAGCACGGTAAACCCTGAATCACGGAAAGCACGGGTTCGAGCCTCCTAGATGCCACTGGATTTATTCGTTGTGTCGTTAACTAAGGTCTGTCAGATGGGGACGGATGGGGACGCATACTGGGCGGATCAGTGTATCCGAGCACGCTAAAGGGGGGGGGGGGGTATATCCAAGTGACACTGTTTCAGCATTACTATGTAGATCCCGCCTACCTGCCTCTCTCTCTCTCTCTCGCTCGCTCGCTCGCTCTCTCTCTCTCTCTCTCTCTTTCTCTCTCTCCATACCTGTAAAATGTTGTAAAATGTTGTCCTCGAGTACGACTTTTCTGTCACTTTTATGGTATTTAAAAACCTAATAACGCTTCCAGGGGCGTAGCTTCCTATAGGCCATGTAGGCCGCGGCCTACACTTTTTTCTGAGAAATCAAAAAAATAAAAATGCCAAAAATGCAACAAGATCGGAGGCCTAGGGCGGTAAGGGGGACAGATTCTTTTTAGTTAAGATATATAATTTACGGTAAAAAGTAAGGATATTGATGCTCTTATAGACATATTCACCGGTACGAAATATACGCCAAAACACACCTCCGACAGTCTAGCTGAAAAAAAAATTACGGGGGAGCATGCCCCCGAACCCCCTAGAACTCGGCCTACACATCATATTCAGCCAAGCTACGCCCCTGGCTTCCCTAAGTCAATAAACGTATAGATTAATACGATTAAGTACACCTCCCTGACAAATGAACAAAAGTGGGTGGTTGAAAGGATTCTGTTAAATCAGTGTACAATTATAAGTTCGTCAGGTATTTCGAACGGCATTAAGGTTAATCTTTTGGTAAACATACAGAACACGAATACCATTTGCTGATAATTGGAATCAATCTCGATAGTGAATCCAAACTGTTGTACAACAATCTATACAAATGTATATCAGTAGGGATATACTTACGTTGTAATCGCAAATCCGGCGTAATCATGTCACAACCACGATATATTGTGTTTGGACATATACAATTAAATCATAGATGAACTATCTGAACACCAAATCTCATTCAGGAAATTCTGACATTTTGTTGAGTATTACAATTTGGAGTTGTAATACACACTTTATTACATTCGTCTTAACGGCAACGTGTTCGGCGATTGCTTTTGAGATATATCTTAGTTTAAAAGAAATGAATCCGTTTGTTTTGTTTGCTTAACCTAACTTAGGACAGTTCAAAATGGCTCAGTGGCAACAAAACAAGCCAGAATATTTCCTGTATATAGGCCGTAACGACCCCATGTACCCTAGCAAGGACTACCCCGAGATCCCAGACGATCACTCAGAAAGGAGAAACCAACGTGAGGACAGACGCAAACATTCAAAACCACATTCAAACAGAAGGTTAAATTCAAGGGAAGAACTGGTGCAATCAAAGAGTAAGTTTCATTTTCTTGTTGTTGTTGTTGTTGTTCTTCTTCTTCTTCTTCTTCTTCTTCGTCTTCTTCTTCTTCTTTTCTTCTTCTTCTTCTTCTTTTTCTTCTTCTTCTTCTTCTTCTTCTTCTTCTTCTTCTTCTTCTTCTTCTTCTTCTTCTTCTTCTTCTTCTTCTTCTTCTTCTTCTTCTTCTTCTTCTTCTTCTTCTTCTTCTTCTTCTTCTTTCGAAGGGGATCTTACCCAAAGAAGGATTAATATCTACATGCAACCATTACAAGAACGTACTGTAGCCAGTTACACCATGGATGCATAAACTTACCTGTGTTTCTTGATGATATTTACAAATTCTAATTTCTAACCGTACACATATTTTCGCTTAATATTTCATACTGGCATTAACGAGTTCGTGTCTTATACTTTTCCGTATCGACTTGGGTAGTACACAGACCTAATAACAAATAGATTAGTCTCTAGGAAAATATCTAAATTTCAGGTGGCACATTGCGAAAATTGCACAAATTAATTCCCAACTTTAAACACGCATATCATGAAGAGTTTTATAGATACAAGTTTCATTCATGCCATATCCCATCACAAATTTAATTTTCTTTCCAATGAGGTATTTTTTCTTTCTCTTACAAAAAAGAAGTTAGAAGGAAATTTTAACTTTGTCAAAACCTTGATTTTTAAGAGAAAAGCGAAAAATAATGACATTTTTAACGTTAAACATCTATTTATACAATTTCTTATTTTCAAAATAAACATGAATTATTATAATCCCATTTTCTTATGAATCTTTTGAATGTATTCTCACCAAAATCAGCGAATAACTGAGAGAGCAGATAGAAGGAAAAGTTAAGGTGCCACGTGATATTTTGGTTACTTCATTGGTTAAGATAGGAAGTTTCCTATCTGTTTATTAATATGTCTGTGGGTAGTATAGCCTTTAATTTTTGCATTATTTTCATTACTCGTATACATATATTTATTAACACAACATGTGTGCTTGAAAGACTCTTAAACTGATCCTTACAATGAAATAATAAAGACCAACACATATTGACAATATCTTCAAACATGTTTGAAGGAAGAAACATCTTTTAATTGTCGTTGTCATGAACATATAATAAAATGACATTTTCCTGATATGCTTTCACATTTTTACTTGAAAATAATTTACACCCTTTGCAAATGTTTTTATAGCATTGTTGCTTCTGCTGTTCAGTGTTCATATATATGAACCTAAGTGAAATACAAGCGTCAAAGTTGAAGTCGTAAAGCATGAGCAAGCTCATTAGAAATGATGGCGTTTTATGTAAAATGTATATCGAAAACATGGGTGTTCGGTCAAATATTCATATAAATGCACAGAAGTCGAGCCTCATATGTCACAAACCGCATTTTTCACAAATGTGAAGAATGCGTACGCATTTTCAGAAGGTTGTGGAAAGTGCGGTTCATTATGACGCACTTCCGTATTTTTCACACCTTGTGAAAATGATAACAAAAGTTACAAATACCTCAGAACTGGTACATCTTCGGATAAAACACATATGTTGCAAGTGTTCATGTTAATTGGATTCTTAGTGTGAGCTCGTGAGTCGGAAGTCACGGTAGTAGAACTCGTGCTGTAGTGGTATACTAGACCTTGTACTACAACGTCGGTCGTGAGCTCGAATCCCTCATGTGCCAGGTTCGCCTGCTAACTTGACTGTCTCTAAATACGGCAGATGGCACTGGTTTGAAACCCATGCTGGCGACTGTAGCGTAACTCGACAATCAAAAGATTTTCTGTCCAAATCTAATTAACTATTTCATGGGTAAATGTCGAATTCATGTACACTGCACCTTATTTGTATGTTTCTACTTCTACGGTTAGTTTCACGATTGTCAGACTTTGTAATCAATAGTCCGGTTTCGTACATCAGTTCATTGCAAGCCATTGACATCTTCCCATTTGAAAGTAATAGGAGCAGAATGACCATAGAAAGACTTACGGACCAATCATCGCGGTTCTTGTGTCGGAACATAGGTTCGAACTCCCCAAAGAAACGAACAAATGAGTGAACAATCGGCGAACAATCGAACAATGAAAACAAGCGATCAAAGGAACGAACGAACGAACGAAAGAACGAAGTCTTTAAGAGGTCATAACACTTAATGAATACTGTAGAAACTAGCCGCTTTTACGGAATCATTCTTCAAACGAACGAACGAACGAACGAACAAACGAACGAAATATTTAAGAGGTCATGACACTTAATGTATACTGCAGAAACTAAACATTATACATATATAATAGCTGTGAAATATGCTTTTCATTATGACGCACTTTAGGAAATTTCACATTTGCGATTTGTGAAGAATGCGTACGCAATTTTCATTTTGTGAAAAATGCGGTTTGAGATTTATGATGCTCCACAAAGCACTTTATTTCAAAATCAGTAAGCTATAGGCCCATATGATCATACACTATATACATATGCATGTTTATACATATACATATAACACATATGAGTAAGTATATAAAATATAGTACAAAGTGACACGCGCAAGTGAGACAAGAAATATCTTTAAACAAGAAATGTCACTGTAAGTGACAAATGCCCCCGAAGTGACCTTTGACCTCTAAGTGTGACCTTGACCATGGATCCATGGACCTGGTTTTTGTGCACGACACGTCGTCTTGATCAGTTGTGCCAAGTTATTTAAAAATCCCTGCAAGGGTTGTGACGTTACGGTCCGGACACGATTTTTGACCTTTGAACTGCAAGTGTGACCTTGACCTTTGAGGTACGGACCTGGGTATTGCGTGCGACATATCTTCTTGATATGGTGATCACTTGTGCCAAGTTATTTAAAACTCCATGCAGGGGTTGTGACGTTACGGTCCGTACACGAAAATGCTTACCTGTTTTTGACCTATGAACTGCAAAAGTGACCTTGACCTCTGAGGAACGACCTGGGTTTTGCGCACGACACATCGTCTTGTTACGGTGATCACTTGTGCCAAGTTAATTAAAAATCCATGCAGGGTTTTGAAGGTACATTCCGGACACGAACTTCGGACTGACGGACGGACGGATAAAAAGATAGTCGCGCGTTTGGGGAATAATATGGCTGCCGATTGAAACAAAATTTGACGGTTGTAAACAGAAGAGAAAATGTAGCTTCCATTGAATTAACTGGTAAGGAAAACAATTAGCATTCATTATCTGCGGTGACGACTAAATGATCCGTGGTCTAGTTTCGTACGCAACTGCCGTTAGAGTTGTTGTTTACAGCGTGACTGTGTTAAGGCACGGGTCTTCCGACTAAACATTTGGACCAGGTTTTCAACGTTTCGATGACGATTTCTCAGTACTGTATTGAGCGATATTAAAATATATACCAATGTTGGACACCTTGAACACTTGGGTATAGGAGGCATGTAGAGTTAAATGATTTGCTCTTTTAATTAAAATAATATTTAGCATAGACTGAACTTAGTGAGAATGACGTGTATGCCTAATTATTACCCTTGTATAATGTTCTATTTTATGATATGGCTGCTGGACTCAGATGTCTTCCCAACTCATGTAGGACACTTTTGTTCGATTTCGACTGGTATTTAGCGACAAAGCGCATGAGCCGGACCCCTATGGATGCTACATGCAAAATATCAAAGCTCTAACCTTGTGGTTTCAAAAAAGAAGATTCTTAAATGTATTTCCAAATATTTCTATGTATAAAAATGTTGACCCCTTGTGAGGGGCTTATTGACCCCATTTGTACATCTTGGTAAAGGACCACTATATGATGATACACGCAAAATCCCTTGTGGTTTCAGAGAAGAAGATCCGGGCACCTTGAAAAATCACGTGACTAGGAAATCACGGCGATATGTAATTTTTTACCCAATTTTTAGCAGGGATTTCTTTATTCATTTTCCGGTCACAATTGAAGAACAGCGTAACAAATCACCTAACGATATATACCATTTATCAACAACTACACTCTATAAACAAATCTGCTAGTTTCCTTTGGCCTTGTCAAACAAATTTAGCCAATCAGCATTCAGTTTAATAAACACTGTAGGCTTTCATAATTTCTGCATCGCTTTCAACTCGAGTTTTGATAGGCTTACACAGACACACCTCCTGCAAGACCAAAAGCCAGCTTAAAAAAAGACACTCTCAAAAAGTGATGTAGGACATTTCGTATCCTGGACATTTCGTACCCAAGCAATTGGACGTTTCGTACCCTGCCGTTGAAAGTATATTGTGATAAAAATCAAACTTTATTTTGACATGTTTTCTTATTTTCCGGACATTTATTTCTCTCAACATCCTCCCCCCACACACACAACAACAACAACAACAACCCCCGCCATAACCCCCTCTCATGCTCCGCGCTATGATATCTTTATTTTAGTCTGAGTTAATAATGTCTTTACTTGGTATCGTCTTGGAGGAGTAGTGATCAATGTTATATTTCAATCTTCCTACCATTAAGATAGGACTAGTCTAAAACAGCATCATTAATTTCGTGCACCAGTGATTTTTACAATCCGACGAATCAATATATCCTATATTTATTCATATATTTTATCTTGTATTACTGGTATACGCCTATTTTATATTCACTTCCGCATTTGGAAATCTACTGTTTAAGTACTGTCAAAACGATATAAAACACTGCCTGTGGTCATTTATAACAGTAACTGTATACTAACTCCTTACCTCTTGACCCCATATAGTGCAAAAGGTCAGGCACTTCATGATTTTGAATTAAATTACACATTCGATGAAATAACGTTCCTTAATAAATTGAATTAACACCCCTTCTTTCATATACACTTAAGGGGAAAGGGCTGTTTAATATGTGTGTTTTTTTATTTAATTTTACCTTTAAATGTCTAACACATCAATGCTAACATGAAATAATCGACATGTAAAATATATACTGAAGGCACATACTAATGTTTATAATGCTACAAAGTCATTTGAAAACAAAATCGAGGGTAAAAACAAAGCAAAAATGTTGGGAACATAATTCTATAGGTTATCGAAAACCGATCTTATTTCAATAAAAAGAGAGAACATTTTAAAATTACGAAATTTGGAACGATTCCTGTTTGAGAACACTGTTTTGTGAACACATCTTAGCGGTTTTTAAACAATGACAGAATGGGCATTTCTTGTCAATGCCAAACATTGAATTTGTTCAAAGCAGTACTTTTGTATAACGAAATAATTTGTTTTTATTATATGGAAGGTAATTCTGATATTTCGCTTAGAAATTAATAAAATAATATAAGTTTTTGAAAATCACATCCTTACCTAGCATTTATTAAAGCTTCAAACAATTATAGCAATATTCATATTGTTTAATCTATATCCATAAAAAGTCGTTCTACACTTATTTTGTTCAGTATAAATTTGACTTGGTATATGTCATTTGAAGATTTCATATTTTTAAGATGTTGACATCCCTCTCCCTATATCAGCAGCCTCGGGCCATTTTGTTTTTATTTGCATTTTCCGCATTAGATCGATATCTATCACTTTGTGAATTCATACATTACTGAAGTACGTTTACATCGCAGTAGATATATATTAATTGATTTGATGATCAATTAATAATCATTACAAGTTGTTTTTCCATTTCGAAGGATTGTAACTGAAGATTTAGGATAAATTATAGCATCATTTGGATTTCGTAGGAAACAATAAAACCGACGTCATGCCAAGTAAGTAGCGTAAATTCATAATTCGTACCACAGTATCAATGTTTGCTTTTATAAATATTTATATATTTTATATTCATTTGGTTTTTGTAGGCAATAAAACAGAAGGCACGTCTTCCAGTGAAAAACATACATTATAATTAGTATTAAATATTATCTTTTTGTAGAAAGCGCGAAAACTATTGTTATTGCTTATACACCGTTTTAGAAGTGTACTGGTGTTGTATTTGTTCGATTCAAAAAAAGTTTATGGCGAAGCATATATACATTAGTTTTTTTGTTTTATTTTGTAAAAAAGACAAGACAAAGGTGTCTTGACAACAGTGTTCTAATCTTCGTTATAGGGCCATTTGTGTTTGCGGCAGCTCAATATTAATGAACTGTGGTATCAAAATGTTGTGCAGGAACAATTAACCCTATTATTGTTGTGAGGTACATGCCATTAATTGATCAATTTAGACATTTAACTGAAATGAGTTTAACGTTAATGCAAGGAGAAATAAAAGTTGTTGTTGGAACTATTTTATTCATAATATACTTAACGTTGATACTAACGTGAAATTAAAATATACTCGCTACCTAAAAAAACATGGTGAATTTATTTTGATCGAAATTACCCCTTCCCATGTTTGAGTCATTGCGCGATAAGGAAGTGGTATATACGTAATTACGACGACGCCTTTCTACATCCAGGGGCAATAATCCAGTTGTTGTCTTCGTTCGGTAGGGCCTGTCTAACTTGTGACACATTTCACGATCTTAGAGTTTTCGGTTTAATCACTGGTCGTGGTGCATGTTTCAGAATCTCAGGGTAATACATTTACTCCTTTCATACGGGAGGTCATGGTGCCGATCCCCGGCCGGATCATATCAAAGGCTTCAACAAAAAAACAATGCTTGACGTTCAACGTATAAGGGTAGTTCTCGGACTGTTCGGCCCTGTGTCAGTATAACGCGACTGGTCAAGTGTCTATGGCATTGTATTCCAGTATGGCAGCATTGAGTTCACTGCTACAAGTAGACAAGTATACATACTTGCCTATGCACGCACTCACGCACGCACACACTCACACACGCACCCACGCACACATACACTCCTTGGTTGTGATTACTATTTCACAATATTAGTGTAGTAGATTCTCTCCGCGGTCGTTGTTCATATTTCACAATATTGGGGTAGTAGATTCACTCCCCGGTCGTGGTGCATAATCCACAATATCGGTGTAGTAGATTCGCTCCCAGGTCGTGGCGCATGTTTCCTAATATCAGTGCAGTAGATTCACTCTCAGATCGTGGCGCATATGTCACAATATAAATGTAGTAGATTCACTCCCAGGTCGTGGCGCATATTTTTCACAATATTGGTGTAGTTTGCCGGTTTGGTGTAGTAGATTAGCTCTCAGGTTGTGGTGCATATTTCACAATATCGGTGTAGTAGATTCACTCTCGGGTGTTGTCTCATATTTTTCACAATATCGGTGTAGTTCGGTGTAGTAGATTCACTCTCAGGTCATGGTGCATATTTGACAATAGTATTGTAGTAGATTCAACCTCAATTCGTGGTGCATATTTCACATTCACAGAGTAGTATAGATTTAATCCACGGTCGTGGTGCATATTTCACATTCACATAGTAGTAGATTCAGTCCACGATCGTGGTGCATATTTCACATTCACCGAATAGTAGATTCAATCCACGATCGTGGTGCATATTTCACATTCACAGAGTAGTATAGATTCAATCCACGGTCGTGGTGCATATTTCACATTCATCGAATAGTAGATTCAATCCACGATCGTGGTGCATATTTCACATTCACAGAGTAGTATAGATTCAATCCACGGTCGTGGTGCATATTTCACATTCACATAGTAGTAGATTCAATCCACGGTCGTGGTGTAGGTCTAATTACACTAAATCAACAGGATGTGCTCGCCTGGTGCAGTCGAAAGTAGTTCTGTATTAAAGAGTGTTAATCTTTTTTTCTTTAAAAACTTTTTTTAGTGCAGTTTCCTGTTATGTTTTGGCTGTAACTGTATTCTGGACATGTTGTTGATATTTGAAAATGCAGCTCATCATGTTTTTGACAGTTTTTGATATAAATTTGAGAAGTAAAAGTAGACAGGGTATGAAATTGCAAGGGGTAAAAATAGTGTTGACCTTTGACCCGGTGTTAGTATACAACTGAAGAAATGTTTCTTAGAAGGTATTAAACCCCCTATTTCCTTGTTGATGTTTAATAGCAGACATGTTTATTTTCATGATAAATTAAGTTTGAGTTTTTAACAGGTTGTCAACATTCTAACTTTACTATGGAAGGGCAATGGAGACTCATTTAGGCTATTATAGCCTGTATATTTCACATTCACCGAATAGTAGATTCAATCTCAAGTCGTGTATGTTGTATATTCAATCCATGGTAGTGGTGCATATTTCACAATCGCAGAGGAGAAGATTCAATCCACGATCGTGGTGCATATTTCACATTCACAGAGTAGTATAGATTCAATCCACGGTCGTGGTGCATATTTCGCATTCACAGAGTAGTATAGATTCAATCCACGGTCGTGGTGCATATTTTACATTCACAGAGTAGTATAGATTCAATCCACGGTCGTGGTGCATATAGTAGTAGATTCAATCCGCGGTCGTGGTGCATATTTCACATTCACAGAGTAGTATAGATTCAATCCACGGTCGTGGTGCATATTTCACATTCACAGAGTAGTATAGATTCAATCCACGATCGTGGTGCATATTTCACATTCACAGAGTAGTATAGATTCAATCCACGGTCGTGGTGCATATAGTATAGATTCAATCCACGGTCGTGGTGCATATTTCACATTCACAGAGTAGTATAGATTCAATCCA
The DNA here is from genome assembly GCA_037043455.1 of Cyrtodaria siliqua. NCBI lineage: Eukaryota > Metazoa > Mollusca > Bivalvia > Adapedonta > Hiatellidae > Cyrtodaria > Cyrtodaria siliqua. The sequence continues at coordinate 55,476 of JAWPHD010005783.1, read as the reverse complement.
CGGTCGTGGTGCATATAGTAGTAGATTCAATCCACGGTCGTGGTGCATATTTCACATTCACAGAGTAGTATAGATTCAATCCACGATCGTGGTGCATATTTCACATTCACATAGTAGTAGATTCAATCCACGGTCGTGGTGCATATTTCACATTCACATAGTAGTAGATTCAATCCACGGTCGTGGTGCATATTTCACAAACACATGCAGTGTAGTAGATTCACATGTTATTATATATATTTACTTGTTTATACACCCGTTGACGGGCATTTGTTGATTTACATATATACATAGTTTATATTACTACCATATCATCCCTTATTTGTAAATAGTTTTATCTTTATATATTTACATTTATTGTTTAATTACTACTTCATTTCTTCATCTTTCATCCGTTTTTGCGCACAATATGACCTTTTTGTGTGTCGACTAGCGGTTAAACACCATGTATTCATTCACATTTCGGTCGTAGTTCACATTTTACATGAAGTACGGTAAAGAAGAAAGGTTATTCAAGTAATCGCCAGGGGCGTAGCTAGGCCGTTTTGGAGGATACGCCCGTATGTTGGGGTCCAAGGAGCGGTTGGTGGGGGGTCCCCCCGGAAGCCTTAAGCGTCCGCACGTTGCTTTTGACGATTTTGGGCTGAAAATGATGGCTTTTATTGATTGATAAATAAATTATATAGTTGCGAAAAATGAATATATTAGATTGAAATTTCCATTTTATGGCATCTGTTTTGATAACTTTGATATTTATATGTTTTATAAATTTCTAATGATGGGTCTCACCCTAGTCAGGCTTCAGTTTTTATTGCATTTTTGGGGCACTATGTTTTCTTATTTTTTTTCCAAAAGGCGTACGCCCGGGCGTACGGGCGTATGCCTGGCTACGCACCTGATCGCCGAGTCAAGTACGTTAAAGACAGGACGGGGTCATCAAATACGCGGTGAATCAGTAAGGTCTTACAAGACAACATTAAAACGACAAAGGTCTTTAGTCTTCAGATTATGCCTAGCATAGCTTAATTAGACAAACATACCGAATTTAATTTAATCCTTAGTAGAAACATTTTTATGTACTAGAGACGTATACAGTATACATGTACAAACGTACTTACAAATTAATGCTTTTTACTATTGTTTCGCCGAAGGCTCACCAGAGCTATAGAGATCACTCTTCGTCCGTCAGTCCGTCCGTCGTTAACTTTTGCTTAAACAACTTCTTAGAAACTGCTTGGTCGTTTGTGATCAAACTTCACATAGGTGGTCCTTAGGTATTTTTTTTTCAAAGTTTAAATTAGGTCAACGCCACATCCAAGATGGCCTCATTTGCCATAAAAAGTCAAAAACTTTTAACAAAATCTCCTTCTCAAGAACCACTGGACAGATTAGACAGTTTTTTCTGTATGAATGTATGAATGTATGAACTCCTGGACTATGAAGGCACATAGGTCTCATATAGAACCAACTTATGATTCTCTAGAAAATATATTCAATAAGTGACCATGGGGTCATATCTTCTTCCCTGGAACTAAAATAGCTAGAGGTATGATACTGTGCACGTAGCATAAGCCTATGGTTCTCTACCATGTTTTTTCAAATGGTGTCCCCGGTGTCACAGTTTTGCATCGAGTTATCATGAAACTCTTCTTCTCTGAAACTACAAAAGAATGGTCTAATATCTGCATATGGTCCTCTACAAGTGTGTCAAATGGTGACCCCGGGGTCAAATGAGGCCTCGCCCAAGGGTCACATGTTTTACATAATGTTTTACATATATATGGACAAAATCAAAAATCTTCTTCTCTAGAACAAGACATAGAGATCTCATATATTGTATGTAGCATAAACTTATGATCTTCTGCCAAGTTTGTTCAAATGGTGACCATGGCATTAAATTTGCCCCAAATGTGGAAATAGCCAATGGGTTATCATTTGGAAACCGTTGAGATCTCAACACTATAAAGATATACACACTGACTGGGCATGAACAGACGGATACAACCATCCAAACCCCATTGGATGTGGCCAGATTTTGGCACCGTGGTTTCGATATGAACAAAATTGATAGAGAATCATAAAACAGCATCGGCCCTGCGGTATATCTCCACCGCTAGGAACATACACCATGGGCCATAATTTTACCAATTAACATGATATCAAAAAGTTGGTAATTACAGAATGTTTTACATGTCGTTTATTTGCCTACAGAAAAATAACAGAACAATTGAAGTATCTCATCCTTTTGATTATAAGAACATCAGTAACTGTCGTCTGTACGTTATTATTAAATGTATTTTGTTGTCATCTCATTATTTTGCGCCCCGTAGCGAAATCTACCCGCTTGAGCAGAAGGGTGTCGATTTGATCGACCTTTTTATCCATTTAAACGTAATGGTTAAGGTGCCAAGTAGCGGTCAGAAACGTGTTGTTGTAGTTTAAAAATGTTTTGACAGTTCAGTTGATGTCATCTAAAGCTAGGCAATAAGTCGCCACTATACAGTTGTTCTATAATACAGTTTGTGTTTTCGTAACTTAACATTGCTTACTTCAAACTATACAAAAATGGCGTTCTTCTATAAAATATATCGTAAATTCAATATTGATAAGTTCAAAACTCTCACAGAGGCGGCACATTCGGATAAAGATATTAAACACGAACAAGATGTCGCATCTGAAAGTGATGATTCGGATTACAAAACTCGTAGAAACGGTAAACTGTTCGTTTCTCTGTCTTGTTCACAACTGAACACTAAATTCGTTTAAATATATGTTTTTTGTTGCTATTTATTTACGATCTAGACAAACTGAAATATTGAATGCTAGTTTTAATTTCTATATTTTCGATATTTTCGATTTTTCGATTTTTCGATTTTTCAAGCTTATTATTATTATTATTATATATATTATATTTATCATTATTATTATATTATTATTATTATTATTATATTTATTATATTTATTATTATTATTATTATTATTATTATTATTATATTTATTATATATATTATATTTATTATATTTATTATTATTAATTATTATTATTATTATATTTATTATTATTATTATTATTATTATATTTATTATTATTATTATTATTATTATATTTATTATTATATTATTATTATTATTATTATTATTATTATTATTATTATATTTATTATTATTATTAATATTATTATTATTATTATTATTATTATTATATTTATTATTATTATATTATAATTATCATTATTATTTTATTTACTATATTATTATTATTATTATTATTATTATTATTATTATTATTATTATTATTATTATTATTATTATTATAATATTATTATTATTATTATTATTATTATTATTATTATTATTATTGTCTTTATAATTATATTTACTATTATTATTATTATTATTATTATTATTATATTTATTATTATTATTATTATTATTATTATTATTATCATTATTATATGTATTATTATTATTATTATTATTATTATTATAATTATATATTATTATTATTATTATTATTATTATTATTATTATAATTATTATTATTATTATTATTATTATTATTATTATTATTATTATTATTATCACAGACCTAATAACAAATGTATTATAGTAGCTATGCGCCAGCAACAGCCAAATTCAGTTTACAATTAAATGTACACCGTGTACTGACGACGATGTATATTTTTGAGAATCCAAGCTCTATAGATACAATATAAACGGATTTAACCAGCCAGGCCAATCCCAAAACCGGAGCGTCGAATTAATAGTTACCAACTCATTATTCATTATTCAATCAGGGGTATTTCAAGAACACGTAAATAAACCTTTACTTTTAATCTGCATACTATATATATAAAACAAAGTTACATTAATTGGATGTCAAATATGGATTAAAAAGATTTTCAATACGTGGTCAAATAATCTGTTTCTTTACTTCGAAACATTTGAAGATATACATACTAAAATTTCTGATGACATTTTCATTTTCGCTACTAAATAGCTGTTTTAGCTTAAACATACTTGGTCTTGTCCAGAAAGGTACGGCATGATGGCTAACGCGATTACTGTTTGGGCGCACGTTTCAGCCGAAGGAGTTTCAGTATTTACACTAACAGTTTAGACAATACTTACATAAATTATAAATAACTTTGGTTAAATAGTTTGCGAAAAAACGTCACAGTGTCTTAATTTGGATTTATTAACACTATTTTTGGATAGAACTTCTAAAAAAATATTTTCTTTCTAATTCTTGATGGAACATTATTTTTCATTGAAAATCACAAACACATTTTACATGTGCCTTTTTTTCTAAACCGATTTCAGAAAGTAACGTGTTTACCGCTTACATGTCTGTTTCGCTGATATTACTTATTTATACACTGTTTAAACTGTCTGATAAATAAAAAAAATAAAAAAAAATCTTTGACAGAAGCAAGCGCCACAAACAGTAGTTATATAACTCGCGTTGCATTTCACATCCTTGTAGGTTTACCACCACTAATTACATGTAAACCTCCGAGGTGTAGACCTCCGAGTGTAGTCGAATGTAGTTCCTTTAATAAAAAGTAATCCCTCATTTTTTGATGGAAATGGGCATTATGAGTAGGGGGAAACTGCCCATTTCTATTCGATTTTGTTGTTGTATGTATAAGAAGTGTATTAATAGGTTTTACTGGAGCACTGATGAACATTTTCAAAATTTCGACTCTATGCTTACACTTTGTGAGCAATGAAAATAGTCAATCAATGAAAACAGCTGTACCGTTGACCTGTGTAGTAAACAAACAAGAACTTTCTTACATGTCTTGTGAGTGATTTTTCAAGTGGAAAATTAGTTTTCTATATGAACATTACACTGCTGCATTAGCCATACTTGAGTTGAATTTCAGCAAATCATTAATATGTGACACTTTAACATTGGTGTCTACGGGGAAAATAATTAGTGATTTCATACCTTGTATGTATTACAGGGAAGGATAGCACGACGGGATGCCACCAGTTCCTGCGGTATGCCACCACACTATTTACCTTCGTAGTATTCGTAAGTATGCATTTGATATTATAGGTTTATTTTAAGTTTCATCCTAACCCTTTCACCGCCAAATTTTAATGTCGTCTGCTAAAATTTGAATTCAAATCTTTTGATAATATTTTATATATAAAGTGTTATGGAAAACATTCTAACTGAATGGCGAAGAGTGTATACCCTTATCATCCTGCATATAGTGTGCATGCTGATCTGGGCCTACACTGGTCATAAAATCTATGTTTTGACTGTGGCAGCGAAAGGGTTATACCGAATGTGTTCCGTCTCTCAATAATATCGAGCTGTAGGACGACTGCGCGCTCGACGTTTGAGGACTTTTCGATTTATTGGGAAACTAAGTTGAAAAAGGAGCATACATTTGTTAAATGTCATAGCAGAGTTATGCACCTGTCTGTACGTGTTCTCTTACGAGAGTGAATACATGTGTAAGGTTTCAATGAATTCCTTTAAACCCCAGCGTCCGGGACTTCCTTTAAACCCCAGCGTTCGGTAGTCCCTACCACCATCATGTAGCCTATACACTGTAGCCAGTTTATATTTCATCTGATTCAAGATACAGGTTTCAGCATTCTGACTAATCACTGATCTTATTTTTACAGGTACAGCTATTAATAGATGCACCAACATTCACAATTTCACAGTTAGGAATAAAAGTTTTGTTCTAGAAAGTATGGAAAATAAATACATTATATAATTATTTTGATATATCTGTATAGAGTATGTTTAGTGTAAAATGCTAAATGTTACGGTTTAAAAATGCTTTATTATTTAGAAATTTGTGATTAAACCTCTCTGAACAGCATAATGCATAACATGATCAGAAAAGTTTCTCTGGGGCCATTTTGGTTTTTTTTATACTCAACCCTGGCCTTAAAGATGAAATTTGTCCTAAATCAACAAATCCGTTGTTGATATGTTTTTAATTATTAAATATCATTACAAATACGATGTTTACTATGCTATTTATGTATGTTTAGTGAAAATATGTTTTTAAAGATAAAAACCGAACAGGCGAACAGGCATTGCTAAAAAATCGAAAAAAATCTAAGGGGAAAAACTCTTGCGCGAATTACCGGAAATGACGTCATTGGGAACAAACTATTTTTTGTTTACAATGGGACTGAACCACAGGAACTGGTCACTTTTAATTTTTGCCTTCTATTATTATAATTGTCTATAAAGGACTTTAATGGGAAATTTTGGAAAATGCTGGGGATCTTTTTCAGAGGTCAAGCAGAAGTTCGAAACAATCTCAGTTACATGCACACTATCAACTAACATGTGCAGAAATAAATTTCCTATCCAACAATACCTTTCTTCCTACGATCCCTTGTAAATTCGCTGAGATATCCGAGTTCAAAGTCACCAAAGTGCAATTTCAAGCTGCACGTCGTTTGTCTATGTCCCCTATGTAAACAAATGAAATTTACCGAAAATCAGGTGTCCGTTAATTCCGTTAATTTCGGCGCAGTATTCCAGCTTCAAATCACAACCAATTCACTAAAGTAAAGCACCGATACGTAAATAAATCCATATTTTATCAGTTTGCATAGTCCGTATCACGAAAAAGTCACATAACAACGAGCATTTCGCCACTTGTTATCGGCACCAGCAGACTTTACAAATGAAACCGCCATTTTCAAATGAATTACGGGGCCGAATGACGTCATAATGCGAACCTAACAGCTATGGTAAAAAAAAAAAACTTTTTAAAATTATTCTTGAATATATTATTAAATATGCTTGTGCTTATCCATAACACTATTATTGATTATAATAGTGTTATGGATAAGCACAAACGTATTTTCTAATATATTCAAGACTAATATTAAAAAGTAAAAATACTTACCATAGCTGTTAGATTCGCATTATGACGTCATTCGGCCCCGTAATTCATTTGAAAATGGCGGTTTCATTTGTAAAGTCTGCTAGTGCCGATAACAAGTGGCGAAATACTCGTTGTTATGTGACTTTCTCGTGATACGGACTATACAAACTGATAAAATATGGATTTATTTACGTATCGGTGCTTTACTTTAGTGAATTGGTTGTTATTTGAAGCTGGAATACTGCGCCGAAATTAACGGAATAAACGGACACCTGATTTTCGGTAAATTTCATTTGTTTACATAGGGGACATAGACAAACGACGTGCAGCTTGAAATTGCACTTTGGTGACTTTGAACTCAGATATCTCAGCGAATTTACAAGGGATCGTAGGAAGAAAGGTATTGTTGGATAAAAAATTATTTCTGCACATGTTAGTATATAGTGTGCGTGTAACTGAGATTGTTTCGAACGTCTGCTTGACCTCTGAAAAAGAACACCAGCATTTTCCAAAATTTCCCATTAAAGTCCTTTATAGACAATTATAATAATAGAAGGCAAAAATTAAAAGTGACCAGGTCCTGTGGACTGAACGCAAAACAGTATACCTTGTGTGAAAATGTGAGAATTAAGCGATGTCAGAGGAAATGCCCGTGATAAAACGGTTATACCATGTGCAACCTTACGATTTGGAGCCAGAATACGTGTCTGAGGACGAAAATACATAGGATTCATCAAATGATGATGAAGTCGTACGCGGTGCAGGTGCAAATGGAGAGCTTGTTAAGACTATCGTGTCATGTCATTCGGTACGTTCAGTGGTTCATTACACTATTCACTAATCTAACAAAATAGCGTATTTATACACTTACAGCAACAACAAACAAAAAAACAACGTAAACATTGTTTTCATCGAAATCTGACAGTAAGTCACCCGCAACACTGCAATATCTTGGTACATACACAATAACCGCGAAATGTAGTATATTCCGAATGAATGGACCTGGTCTATACCTATACATTAATACATGGATATATATGTATGTAGATCTATGGTAATACGAACGTCAGATTTTTTTTGCCGATAAGTAGAAATGGAACAAATATATTTATTAGATATTATCCATAATTGATAAAAAAATGAATAAAAACAATAATAAATGAAACAGCATATAATTTCGGCGCCATAATTTCTATAGTATTATATATTTGCCATAAGTCGCCATCAACACCAAACACTCTAGGAGCGGTGTTTGCAATATGACACGCTCTCTAGTCTCCACGTGCCCCCAAATATCAATACAGACTAATAAAATATTGCGGTGCACTATTGAAGTGCAGCCTAATTTGGGTACATACGTCGGTATATCACAAAAGCACGCACCATTTAGGGAAACCTAGTTTTATGATATATTTCCTTTTATTGCAATTACTTGAGCGATGTAATACCGCCGAGGGCAGACGCGTATTGCACAAGACGGATATATCACAAGATATTTGTCGCGCACAAAGAGAGAAAAATACTATGATTTAAATAATATAGCCAAATGTATTATGAGCACGATATAGACAGTTAGTAAGTATACTTACTCCTGATATACAGATCGAAAACAGACCAAATATATTAAATTACCATTACTGAATTAATATAAAAGCAAGTAATATTATTAATTTTCTGCCTTGTAATAAATATCCATGAAACATTTTGTATTTTTTTTTCAAATCCATAGCCCTATATAATTTTATGTTGATAAAATATATCTATAATACTATTGGCAGAAGAGTGTGTATAATTTAAAATTATTAAAATTAAAATTTGGAAACAAAACACAGTGTTTATTTCACCGGATTCATTTAAATTTATATGCTGAACGTTCTTAGCAATCTTTTAAAAAAAGACGGCAACATAATATTAGCGCCGTCAACTCTTCATTGATTCACGTAAAGACGCATGCTTCTAATTCAACAGCTAAACATTCACGGTGTATATAAAGATCTAAGACTATACACCTTTCTTCAATTTATCATACGTATACCCGATGAGGTGCTAAGATAATTGAACATAAATTTCAATCTTACTTCATGTATGAATTTCCTCCTCAACGCCGGGCGAATAGGCGAATACAACTTGCTTGGAGACGGCGGGGTTATGCACTTCTCATTTTTATAGTCGAATATCGTTGGAACCGCTGTTGATTTTAATCTGCATGGCCTTTTGTTCCCCAAATTCAAAGATAATGAAACCAAAGGATGGTCGGGCAATTTTCTTCGGTAACGTTTACCCACACTTCAAATCTTAATATATCATTATCTCGATTAGGGAAACGAAAGAAACTTAGGTTATTATCTTGTCCTTCTTTATGCAAACTTTTTCACCCAGCAACAGCACACGGCATTTTTAACAAGTACCAATTAAACGTAATCCTACATAGACATTACTATACAACTCAATGCGACACCGCGAATCGTTTGGTACCAATGACGTCACAGGATCACGTGTCACTTACCTGTCTTCAAAAAGGGCGAAGCTCGAAGCGTGTGCGCTATGAGATAAAATTGGCAACTGTGAGAAAACGGGACAACCAATAAGTGTAAGAAATGTGAAAAGGTTAACCGACGCCGGCGCTGGAGAGAGTAGATTAGAAAAGACGAGCTAAATAGTAACCCCAGTGCTTAGTGGGATTGAAAAAAGAATGACCACAGAGCACTTAACTGTAAATAAATTTAACAATAACACATTACATAATAACTAGATCCTAGTGAAAATCGGAGCATCACGTCTAAAAGGATTTTAATGTGTATCACCCCAAGCAGAAGTCGATCACATAATGTCTGAGTGACATCTTAACATTTTTGGTCGATTTATTGGGCCCAGAAGGGACACCGATATAGCTGATGATCAAATGAAAGACTAAATTATGTCCTTGAACTATCCGTTAGAGGTTAGTTGCACAAATAGTTTTTTTTAAGCAAAATCGATGTAAACAACACAACCCACAACAGTAGAGGATCATAACTAGATACATGTGTATGTAAGTGAAATGTAGCTTTGCCTGCAAACTGAACTTTATGGGGGTGTTTCACGCACTTTTGGTAGGCAGTATTCAGGCAAAATTTAGAGAGTATTCAGTACCTAGGGCCCGGGTACCAGTACCCGCAAATTACATTATTTACTATTCAGTACGCATACAAAATAGGAACATGACTTCAAACTATGTTTTCTATTTAAAAAAAAATGTTGAAATCCACAAAAATCGTAGGACATCATATTTAGATTACATGATTGACACAAAAAAATCAAAACGGTGAGATACAACCTTTAATACAGTTTTAAATGTCCTTTTATATCACATCTTCATAAAATTAGACGCATTAATAGCAAATTTGTTAATTTTTATGAAGAAATTCATGTTAAATATTATTCAGTACTCGGGTCTAAAATGAAGGAGTATTCAGTACTCAGCTCTAAATTAGAGAGTATTCAGTACTCGTGGGGGTAGTGTGGTGTGGGTGGGGTGGGTGTGTGTGTTTGGGGGGGGGGGGGGGGGGGTGAACACCCACCTTTATGGACTACTTACCCTAAATCATATCAGGGAGGTGATTTTAGAAAACGATATTCTGCAGAAAATAATAGGAGTTTTCTTATCCAAACACAGTGTTCTTATGTATGCTTGGTAAGTGCACCGGAATAATAAGTAATTAATGGGAAACTATTTTATTTTGTGTTATACTTTTTTTCAGCAAATGTCCTGTCATCATATATGAGATGAGCATTATACATGTATGTAGTTAACCACAGTCGCTGTTTCTTACGATACGCAGTTACATTACAGTGTTTTGTTTTCCTATATTTTGGGAACATATCCCATACCGTCAGATTTGGGAATTACAGCGCGATTTTTCATAAAATTTGGAAACAAAACAATAAAACATTCATTTCAAAATTGTATCTTTCATACTGTTTACAGTAAAACATGATCAACAGCGGCATTTACAAGCATTTCATACTCGATACTTGTCAAACATTTGATACTTTTATGTCTCACACTTTTTGTCTCACAATTGGGGGGAAAAAATGTTTCGGCATTGGGAATATGGCCCAATATCAGCTATAAAACATCCTAAAAAACACTGCATTAGTAACATTATGTGATGGAGTCATATATTATGAAATAAAATGAACAGACTCGTGACAACACCAATTGATTTAATTCACTGTTTTGATTCATCTGAACACAATCCATTTATATGTCTCTAGCTTGCTGGTGCTGGCATCCTGGGACTGGGCATCTACATCCTGGGGGTCTGACTACGGTGCTACACAGGTGTCTCAGGTCCTGGGGAACGATCTCTATATGATAGCCGCTTATGTCCTCATCGCTTCCGGCGCAGCTCTCATTCTCGTTTCTATGTGCGGATGTTGTGGTGCGTTACGGGAAAGCAAGTGCATGCTGGGATTGGTAAGTATTACATTTCAATATGTTGACACATTCAAACTTTTTTTTATTTATTAAATAGATCTACATACATTTCTGTTGCCGATTAATCATAAACTCGTATTAATATTAATATATTCGTGTTAACTTCATTAAAACAGATTATATTCATAAATACATGATCATCGTTGTGTATTTTATTTATATTGCTTTCTAAAGCTGCTTAGTTTGTTAGAGGATATATCCTAGCGGGGATTTCCTTATTTACGATGTCCCGTTTAATTGGAATGAAATAGAGTAAGAATGAGATTTAGTTCACCCTAGAACCTGGTTTAACCCTAGTCTCGGCCTGCCAAGACCGTATCATGCATATGTCTTACTTGCAGATATCTGGTTCTGGATCCACGTAGCATAGCGTAACGAAAAAATCAGAAGCGGGCCGGGTGACCGAGGCTAGTTTTACTCACGCGGCCTTTTGACCACTCCAGGCCTTTTAAGGCGATGTTGTCAACATGTTTTATCTTTGTGGTGTCGTAAATTTCTGCTGATATTTTCCCCTCTGATAATTGTTCATTATTTCAAATATGTGTTTTTGGTAGATTGCATTCTGTGTATGGTGTAATATGTTCTGTTCGATTTTATTTTTGGTTTGTTATAACTTATGTTATATAACAAGTGATAGACATAACAACCTGCAATAACAGAGTAACGTCCTGTGAGATTTAGGAAGCACACGTCTGTCTTTAAACGTTTAATGATTCAACACAATACCTTGACCCTTTCCTTATACATGGATATGCTTGGTTTATTTCCAGTTCGTTTTCTTCATCTCCTTATTTGTGATCGCCCTGGTGGCAGCGGCAGCAATGGTGTTTGTGTTCAGAGATAAGGTGAGTGCTGTTTTGTTATTCTTTTTGCTTTTAATGTTTTCAAAAACAAATCATGCATACATACATGGTTGCCTGATGCACCGGTTGCGCAGAAAGATGCACTGAACTTTGGTAGGCTGCCCGATTCATCCGAGTATAGTTTATCTTGACAACCGGTTCTGAAATATCAAAGAGTACAGTTTCCTTCTGTTACATCGTCACAATCAAATGCTCGATGTGAGACATTATGCAATGTTTATTTATACGTTGTTCCAATTGTAGATGGAAGGAGAAATAATTCACTCCATGAAAGACATTCTCACATCTAGATATGGCGTGGATCTTGACAACTCAAAAAACAGAATGGTTACCGATATGTGGAACTGGTTGCAAAAGGAGGTATGTAACCACAAAATGTAGACACACAACAAGAAGTATGAAACCATAATATGTAGAAATCGCTGGTACATATGCAACAAAAGGTATATAACCCCAGTAAGTAGAAATCGCTGGTCCATAAGCGACAAAATGTATGCAACCACAATATGTAGAAATCGCTGGTCCATGTGTAACAAAAGGTATATAACCACACTATGTAGAAATCTCTGGGCCATATACAATGAAAAAATAAGGTGAATAAACACAATCTCTGGTTAATATTCAACAAGAGATATGTAACCACAATATGTATACATCTCTGGTACTGGTACATATGCTATAAGAGGTATGTAACTACAATATGTAGAAATCGCTGGTACATATGCAATAAGAGGTAAGGTATGTAACCACAAAATATATCTGGACCATATACAATGAAGAGGTAAGGTAGGTGTGTAACCACAATATGTAGAAATCTCTGATCAGTAAACCACAAGAGGTATATTGCCACAATATATAAACATCTTTGGTCCATTTGCAATAAGAGGTATGTAACCACCATATGTAGACATATCTGGTCCATTTTCAACATGATTTTTGTAACCACACTATGTAGATATAATTGGTCCATATACAACAAGAGGTATGAACCACAAAATGTAGACATCTTTGGTCAATATACAACAAGAGGTATATAACCACCACCTCAATATATAGACTTCTCTATTCCATGCAGTAGGTATGTAACCACAATATTAAGACATCTCAAGTCCAAAGCTACAGCTAATGTTTTAAATGATAGCCCCGTGTGGGTCCCGGGTGCCCCCGTTTGGTCACGGGGCAAAGAATAGGGCCACTGCAGATCCCTATGGAGGGGAAGGCAGAGGGGTAGAATCCCCCCAAATTAGGCTCATTTTCCGTATTTTATCTCGATGTACATGGAAGATGAGCCTGGCATGTTCATGCCTGTTAGGCGCCATATAACCTTTTCATGTGTTGGTGCGTCTTAAAACCCAATTCAATTCAATTAAATGATATAAAAAAATAACGGACTGGGCAAACACATGGCTTGTTACTTTCAACCCATCAAAAACAGAATCTCAGAAAAAGTAAACAAACCTTTCCAACCACCACTAGTTATGCATAACCACCAAATAGAAGTTGTTTCCTCTCACAAACACCGAAGTGTTTTTCTTTCCAATGACTGCTCCTGGCACACACATATCAATTACGTTCTAAAAAAAAGCATGGTCGCGAATACATATAATGAGGAAACTTAAACTTTAGCTTGATAGAAAATCACTGGAATATCTTTTATCCGATCTATCTGTCATCTGGGACTCGATAAAATGCATAACGAGGTTGCTAGAATAGCCACACTCACCAGCTAGTTTCTATCCATACGCTAAATCAAGAATCATGTTGGGAAAGCCTTGAATCGCGTCGAACTAAACATAAGCTTATACTTTTTCACAAAATGATAAATCATGCTACCCCTCCATAACTTTCCAATTTAATTCCACCACCAGTTAGTGAATCATCTCGATACCATTTAAGAAATGTAACTGATTTGCGAACTCCTGCTTCCAGAACTAATCTTTACCTCAACTCCTTTGTTCCTTCATTTGTTCGCGAATAGAACAAACTCCCACTAGATGTAAGAAATATGGTATCATTAACCTCATTCAAAAATTACCTGAAACGTGATATTACGCAGCCTCTTAAATATTATTACTATGGCAGTAAAAGAGCGCAGTTATGTCGCTGTGGCGGAATGGCAAATATGCATCACTTTTTCTTCAATTGTCCGACATATCAAACTAGTCGAGACGAATTTATGCATGCTACAGAACCGTTATGCACAGTTTCACTCAAACAATTCTTTTTTGAGATCCATTGGTCTCATACCAAACAAATGTGGCAATATTTGAAGCTGTGCGTATATATCTGCTAGCAAGCAAACGGTTTTACTTTGTTACGAAAACGATTTCACTTCTTTTTTAATTGAGGAGTTCTATCAGCTGTTAACATTTTATCAACTGTTACACGTCCTCGTCCCTACGCCCCGTCCTCAACCAAGATTCTCTTCACTGTTCTATACGTTTACTTTCTTTCTGAATAAATAATACTATTTTAAGTTGTATTTACCGCCAGCATCAATTGCATTTGACAAATACCAAGGAGAGAAACTCTATACGATTTTTCTTTCGTTCCAATCCTATTAACTGTGTACTGCACCAATATATATATGTTGTAAACATGTTGAAATAAAATATGTTTAAACCAAATGCAAAAAGAGGCATGCAATAACACTGTAGAAATAGCTGGTCCGTAGGCAACAAGAGGTATGATACTACAATATGTGGAACTTTTCCTTACGCCAAACAGAGGTACGTTAAGTAACTGTAACATGTAGAAGCCTCTTATGTATAGAGTCTCTGTTTGATGAGCTGTGTTTGTTACAAACTGCGTAGGTATGAAACCCATTATGGAAGAAACGCTGCCAGATACACCTTATTTTAAAATTGAGTATGTAAGTGGAATCGTAAGAAGATGAATTTATGTTTCAAATCCTGTCCAGTTATTTGACATATTGTTCACCAATTTCTTGAATAAAATATTGTTTAAACCAAGTGAAAAGTGGTAGATTGAATAAATAATTTTGTACTTTTTTTTTTGTAATAAAATACTCTTGGTTTCAGTTACTTTGTTGTGGAGTAAATGGAGGTGTCAACAGCCCGACATCCTGGGCCATCTACAAACATTCTGAGTGGTATAAAGGCTTTGCCTCTGGTAGGTTTACCTTGTCTTACCTATCATACATAAGAAACCGGGATTCTGTATAAGTTGTTAAATACGCATGATTGAACATGCATGTTTATTTATGATTGAACATTTATGTTTAATTCCATTTCTCATAATGCCGACTAATATAATAGTGCCTTCAAGTATTGCATATAACATTCAGCATGTGCAAGGATATACAATTAACAAACACTTAATTTTTTTCTCAAATTCGTTTCGTTTTTTCTCGCACCCTTTCCACCTAGTCATGTTGACCATAAACGATGTCAACTGGCGATCCGCAGGAGTTGCTTCAAAACCTCGGAGGTTCCCTTTGAATAATCTGGAACACATCATTGTTTTCTATTCGTTAACAGGTAAGCCATATGTTCCCCAAAGCTGTTGTGACCCCAACGGAGACCTGAACGTCTGTACGGGAATCACGCCGCTGAACGGGACCCGGGAACCAACCCCGCCAATAGCTAACTCGGAAACTGTTAATCCATACTTGTACACAACGGTAAGATAATCTACATTAAAACAATGTGAGATAATCTTCATTAAAACAATGCAATTGTTTGTAAAATTTGAACAAAGCAGTAGGCTGCAATGCCGACTATAGCCAGCACAAATCAGTATGAAACAATAAGGCAAGAACCAGCATATCGCCTTGCATATAACCACATGAACTATTGTTTATAAATTCAGCATTGAATTTGCTACACAATTCGCTAGAACGTTTTTTCTTCTAATTTCATTATATTCGGAATTTACTTTTTACAAACCATTTATATTCTTGTATTACCGGGGTAGTTACGATGTTTGTTCTTGTATTACCATGGTTGTTATGAGGTTTTATTCTTGTATAATCGGGGTTTTTAAGCTGTTTTATTCTTGTATTACCAGGGTTTTTACGATGTTTTATTCTTGTATTATTAGGGCTGTTACGATGTTTAATCATGTATTTCCAGGGTTGTTATGATGAGCTAGTTAACTACATTCAGAGTCACACCGTCATCATTGGGGTGTCTGCAATAGCCGCCGTCATTATCATGGTAACCATTTAACTTTATATTTCTAACAATTTAATATACCATCTATTACAAAGTGCGTAGTATAAGACCTTTTGATGAGTTGACCTCACCAACCCAATAATATACAATTATGGACTTTTCAGCTGTTATACATGATGTGATATGCACCAAAAAAATCATTATTGACCGAGGCGATAGCCGAGGTCAATAATGATTTTTTGGTACATATCAACATCATGTATAACAGCTGAAAAGTCCATAACTGTTTTATTATATAACCCTCAATTTACAATTATATAAAACAGGTCAATATCAAAAAAACAATTATATAAAACAGGTCAATATCAAAAAAACAGGTCAATATCAAAAAAACAGGTCAATATCGCTAGATATTTTTTCTAAAAAATTACTTTTTAGCCAATGAAAACGCGTCTATTTATAGGTTATATAATAATTATGATTATTATACCTCTCTGTAAACTCCCCATACCCTACCGGGTTGATATTTCGCGCTATCACCCTCAACGCGTCTTAGCGGGTGATAGCGCAAAATATCATCCCGCTAGCTTCTTCTAAAAATAGATTGTTTCAACAACAACAACAACAACAACAACAACAACAACAACAACAACAACATTATTTTCTTCATTATCGAGTATATTAGTATATTAGGAGTATTTGTTCGATATAATAAAATAAATATCACATCCTCTTGAGGGTGCCAGTGGATATTACCAACCCTCGAAATGATAATGTCGACCTCGGCTATCGCCTCGGTCGACATTACATTCGAGGGTTGGTAATATCCACTGGCACCCTCAAGAGGATGTGAAATTTACATATTACCATGCATGTGTTCTATTTTTAAACTTGTCTGAAATAAATTAATGGGACACGCCGCAATCTTGATTTTTTTTTTAAACTTGCGGCGTCCCGTTAGTTTTTCTACATAAATTGCATTTGTTCAATTATTAATATTAATTATAAGAATAGAATAAAGAAAATTGTTTTTTCATATTACTAACTGTTGTTTACATTTCATTAATAAAATATTCAAACCTATGGTAGAATAAAGACGAAAAGTTTAAAACTCAAAATTGTATTTAAATATAGATCTCTTTGCAAGCAGATTTAAAGTTAAAATGATACTGGATTAATAAATCGAGAGGCTAAGTTTAATGCATGGACTATAAACCTTAGAATGAAACAAAAAAGTTTAATGCTTGATAAAGTCTTCAAGATTGCCATGTTATATGGGGTTTTATGTCAAGATAATAACAGATCGAATTTGAATTATTGTTTTTTTCTTCTAAAACAATCTTTATTTTTTAAAATGTTTCATGATACAAATGCCATATCAATCCAAATAGTGTTAGTTTTAATATTGCTATGGATTAATAAAACCCACAGCTTTATATATATCTTAAAATAGACACCGTTTAGTGTCGCCGAGAGTTTAATAAGGACATTTGAAAATATGTAAAAATCTTAAATTCTTACTTAAGTAATATTTTCTACTTAAGTTGCTTTATGAATACGGGCCCAGGGTAAATTACAAAGCAATAGGTAAAGAAATTATATTTACGAAGAAGTAAAAAAGAAAAAGAAAAAAAGAAAGAATCAGGACAGAAACATTATTATTATTATTATTATTATTATTATTATTATTATTATTATTATTATTATTTTCATTCGTTTTTTGTTATTTTTTTTTTTTTGATTTTCATTGAAATGAAAATATAAGTTTTTTTTTCAATCATTTGTGCTACTATTTCATTAGTATATTGAAATTAATAACAACTACAGACCGAATGCTTTGCTCTATTTACTGAATGAATAAATGGTGTTTTACGGCACGTCGACACATAAATAGGTCGTATTTTGCGAAAAAACTGATGAAAGATGAAGAAATGAAGTAGTAAATAAGAATTAATGTAAAATATATAAAAAATAAAACTATTTACAAATAAGTTTTAAAGGTATAATTAAGATTAAGGGTTTACACACCATTAAATCTGACAGTAGATTAATAGTCATTGTTCATATACATAGACATTGTACTTTTCAATATAATTTAACGATATGTCAACATTAATGTGTTTAATGCATCTTTTCAGTTATTCGGTCTGCTGTTTTCTGTGTATCTGTGCAGAAAAATCGACATCGATTATTATTAAACACAAATAGGTCAACTGCATGCGTTGTGGAAACATTAACTAGTGTCTTGGTTACATCGGAATTACATCGGAATTACATCGAACCCGGTGTGAAAGGACACGGTAGACCGAAAACTACAACACGCATACGGGAGCAGCAGCAGCAGCAGCAGCAGCAGCAGCAGCAGCAGCAGCAGCAATATCAACAACAATAACAACAACAACAACAACATACCTGCATACCAGATCTTCATTTGTTAAAAGACGAGATATTATTAAATAAGCCATACAGATAAAAGTCATTAACGTGTATAAGTGTGCGTAACTGATACATTTGCATGTGTGTTTTTAAAAACTGTTATTATTTTAGTATTGTCTGAATGATTGTGTTCAATTTAGTTTAAAGGGAGGCAATCTTTCAAGTTGTTTTTAAAACTGGCGGCGTTCTGTTAGAGTTTCTACGTAACTTGGCAAACCATTATTGAAGATTTTCAATAGTTGGAAGCAAATTGTTTTTGCATATTACTATATAATTTAGTTAATTATATGCATACAGGTTTAAAGAAAAATGATGTTGGATTAATAAATTGAGGTGTATTTTTAATGCCTGATAAATAATTCAAGATCGCCATGTTTCCATTTAAAATGAACAATAATCTTTACTTACTCGAGATTAGAGATCAATCTGTCACTGTAACAACGCTAAAGGTAACAATTCCGCTAAAAGTAACAACCGCCGCTAGGGGTAACAATTCCAACGTTAAAGGTAACAATCTCCAGTTAAAGGTAACAATCTCCACTAAAGGTAACACTCACCTCTACCGCTAAAGGTAACAGCGCTTACGCCACAGGTGCCACAGTAACTAAAAAGAACCCGTTAACTCAATTGTCATTGAAACTGTAGATATTGAAAAAGGTTATTACCGTAAGCGTTAGCCCTGTTACCTTCCGCGGAAGAGGTGATTGTTACCTTAAGCGTTGAAAATGTTACCTTTAGCGGAGGTTGTTACCTTTAGCGGAATTATTACCTTTAGCGTTGTTACAGTCACTATTCTCAGGTGTCTAATACGTTACGTGTCTACAGCTCAACTTCGACAATCTCCGTAAACAGTACAATAGGTCTGTTAATGTATATTATATTATATTGTTTTGTATATATGTAGGCATAAACGTGTATAATAGTCGAATTATTATTTATTTAGTTTAGTCTGTTTGAGTGGGTTCCCGGCTGGTCCGGGAAGCATATTTAGCAAAATTAAGACCAACACAACCAAAATATAGATATACATGTAATAATATTCCCGAAACAAACTGAGACTAAATAGATTTATTTTTTTAAAAAGTAATTTAATAAAAAAACTAAATGTATTGGACACATTACATGTGATTTGTAAAATATCGTGCAAATATGTTTGTAAATGCACTTATATAAATTAACATTATAATTAGATATTAATATTTATTTTTTAGAAATTTTGTTCTCAAAGTTTTTATGAATCGTACCCAATTCAAGTTTGAATTACGTTACATATATATACAGTAATGTTACAAGTGTAGACATAAACGCGACATAACCTATTCATTATGCTATTCTTAATCATCAATGTTTTTTCTCCAGTTTTTCTCATATTTTGCAAATACTATACTAGTATGTCAAGGATTTGTACATTTGTTTTAGAAATACTTCTGTATGTTGAATGCATTTAAGAAACAGAAAACATCTGTACTATTTGCATCTCTTGTTGTGATACGTTGATACAGGCTCGCCAAATTTCCGGATAAATCCGGAATCTCAGGATATTTCCGTACTTATCCGGCTCTTTTTATGTCACTGACTGGACTTACTAGTCTAAAATATCAAGATTTTTAATTAAAAATAAACAGCTACTTTTTCACCCAACAGCAGCCATTTCCTATATAATATGATTTTATAAAGGATCAACTTTACTATGGTCAGTTTAATGCACTGGTTAACTAATCAGTTAGTGACCCTTGCTGTAAATATATAACATTTAGAAACTCAGGATGTATTGGTAAAACGTTTTGGAAGCCCTGTTTATAAGGAGTATTAAGTTCTTTTTTAACTTCTAAGGTGTTTATTATATTATATTATAACGGGTGCATTATTATTTTGTAATCTAACGATATAATTATGAGAGTCGCGAAAACACACGTTTTTTTAATAAGGCTGCACAAGTATTCTAGATATGTCTGTGGATTTTTTTGTGTTCTCAATTTGTCATATTATTTTCGTGAACTATAATTTAAAATGGGTTCTCTAATAGAGCATGCTCCCCGTGCGGTTGCCGAGGTTGAATACAACCACTGCAAATCCCACTAGAGGCAGAGGGGTAGGACACCCACCCCCTTCAAGTTCATTTTGTCATTTTTTTATCATGCTCGTTCAATGTCTTCTTCATGACACCGCATATGCAAACGTGGAAACGTGGCTTCCATCGTAAATGGAGTGTCAACAATAGAATGTGCAGCAACTCTGCAAGTTAGAAGGTTCTAGGCCCATTCTCCATATTTTTATCTAGATGTAAATGGTGGATGAGCCTGGCATGTTCATCCCTGTTTGGCGCCATATAACCTTTCTTGTGTTGGTGCGCCGTAAAACCCAATTCAGTTCCAATTCAATTATTAATGGAGCATGCAAACTTTAAACACTGTTCAAATTACAGGCAAAATAAAAGCACACCCTGCTTAATCCTAAAACAATAACGAGGCCTAGGAAACTATTAGTATGAGATGTTTGTAAGCGTAATTGTAGATGATGTTTTTTGTTGTTCGATTCTAATTGTTTTTGTAATAAAACATTATACAAATAACTGCTTTGTTTTATGCATTTTGTATATGCGTTTTCACATTTTATTAACAAACCACTGAACCGCCCCCTACCGGTGAAAATGTTGGTAGTGTGTGTGTGTGTGTGAGGGCGGTGGGAGAGAGCGGTGGTGTGGTATATGTGGGGGCTTTGGGATTGGGGTGGTGGTGGTGTGTGTGTGTGGGTGGGGGGTGGGGGTGGGGGTGTGTGTGTGTGTTGTGGGTGGGGGTGTGGGGGGGGGGGGGGGGGGGGGGGGGGGGGGGGGTGAGTGGTGGATTTGTTCTTTAAAGGCACAACTTTTATTATGCCCCCATCACCATTCGGTCGCGTTAGCCATGTCCGTCCGTTCGTCCGAAAAGTTTGTGTGTCTATCTCCTCCACATTTTTTCAAACCGATTGCTTCGAAACTTTACAGGATGCTTACTTATGATGTCAAGATGTGCATGTCGTTTCGGCGTCAAAATCGACACAGTATTACCGGAGTTATGGCCCCTTATTTGTCAATTTTTACGTCAAAATATCTTGTGTGTCTATCTCCTCCCACAGTTTTCAACCGATTGTTTCGAGACTACATGATCCTTACCTATGATGTCAAGATGTGCATATCGTTTTCGGCGTCAAAATCGACTCAGTATTACTCGAGTTGTGGCCCCTTTTTCGTCAAATTTTACATCAAAATATCTTGTGTGTCTATTCACTCCCACACTTTTCAACGATATGCATAGAAAATAGTCTGTAATATATGGATAACAAATGAATTTTTATAATCTTATAAAAGCCGCTAGTTTTAAGTTTGTACTAAATGACAGAAAACAAAAAGCTTACAGAAAGTTAATTGAATAAAAGGCAGATTCCAGTAGCAAAATGTTTGACTTCTTTTTGTTATCTACACCTTTTACCGCAAGTAGAATATTTTTTGTTGCAAAGGTTGTGACTGGGCAATATGTACACATATATACATTGCGGAACAACAGAAATATAATCCGATCCCTAAACATGTCTTTAAAGAATATTAGGCTGTAAGCTAGTAGGAGACCCCCCCCCCCCCCCCCCACTCCCCCCACCACCCCCACACCCACCCCACCAGGGGGAATTTCGGACACACCTTTTTTATGAAAGCACATTATGTGTAGAGCATTTTGGAACATGTGTGCCATCTGGCGACTGGGGCTTTATCGTGTTACCAGGTGTAGAATACGTTACCTATAAAATAATAATTAATTTTACTGCATTTTGAGACTAAACATGTATGGAAGAAAAAGTTTGTATATTAAATTGTCTTCATTATTCATGACAATTACAATACAAAAAGTTTGTTTTACTTACTTTGTATACCTTTGATACCTGCGTTACTAAGCCTACGTTACCGTAACTTACGTTACCGGGTTTTATTAAGTTTATTAACGTAAGACATTAAGAACATTAATGATGTTACATTTGAAAATTATTCCAAACCTTACAGATATCACAGACATACGTTCCCATGATGTTAATAATGTTTGGTTCTTGTAATGTCCGTTAGATTGTGTGTTTTTAAATCATTTCCTATTTTCCGCATGTTAAATGAATTAGAACGTTACCAAATTCAAAGAAAAATAGAAATTAGTTAACTGCTAATGTATTCATATATTAATCAAATGTAACAAATTAAGCAATTTCAACATATTCACAAAATGACAATGTATTCACAAACATGCATTTTCATGGAAATATATTACATCACTGGAGCTCATAATTCGTCTATACATTGTCATCAAACGCAATATCAGTCAGTTTGTTGGCTGCCATATCTTCCCATTTTTCAGTGTTAGGCTCTTTGAACATGGTGTCAACCAACTATTGTGACGCAATATCACCAATAGTCCAGTCAAATTTAATAACTTTATCTTCTCTCTTTTGTTTCTGCGTCTGGTTAATGTTGGTCAGTATGGTGCCACAAAAGCATTTGAAAGTGTGCATGTTCAAATGCATAATTATAGAAAACTTACACGGAGGAAAAAAGCTCTAGTTGTGGCCTTTGAATGTTTGCGAAAACGTATTTGACATCCGTGTAAAGAGGTTTGCCATATAGGCAGCACACTATTCTCTCCGTGATCTCCGTACGTTTTTTGAAGATCATCCGAACATTCAAGCTGCTGTTCAAGCAATCCAAATTTGACACAAACACTCTCTGTGCTTTTTAATCATCTTCAATGGGACAACCTTGCCTCTCCCTACAAAGTCACTGGTTGTAACACAGCTTGTAAAGCAATACAATGAGGGTAGTAAAGAGCAAATATCAGACCCCTTAACCTCTACAATTTGTTTCACATTTAACATCTCCTTTTTTAATCATCCCAGTGCCAAACATGACATATGGTTGTATTACTGAAACACATTTTGAAAGCAGGATCAGTATGTCTGTGTCAGAAGAATGCACCACGATTGTTTCTGGTGTTGGTGAGGATTGATTCATTCTGATGTCTGCTTCCTCCTATGATGAAAACAGATCTTCCTGATTATCAGCAAGAAAAAATATGTCATCTGCAATGGTAAGCCGAGGACACTTTTTCCCAGACAAAGTAGACTGGCCGAAAATGCGATTAATAAATTGTGTCGTATTGTCGCGATTACTCATATAACTCTTCAAATCACATTGTCTTTGTTTTCGGCCCTGACAACAGGAAAGTTGGGGTTTCACCTCGCCTCTTGCACACAAACAAATTGATAGATCTAGGGACGCAAGTGTCTGTCACAAAGTCGACTCAATGTACTTTGGTAAGTATGTCAAACACCATCTCTGCTAAATCGTCAAACGTACCAGGAACTGAGGGCTGATTGTGAGGTGTTGCGTTACTGTCACACACATACACAGTATATTAAGTAGGTCGCTGTGTAACTGGCTCAACTGATACGTCA
Source organism: Cyrtodaria siliqua (assembly GCA_037043455.1). Taxonomy (NCBI): domain Eukaryota; kingdom Metazoa; phylum Mollusca; class Bivalvia; order Adapedonta; family Hiatellidae; genus Cyrtodaria; species Cyrtodaria siliqua. Next base: position 31,220 of record JAWPHD010005783.1, on the reverse strand, counting down.
GGCAGAGGATATGATAGCTTCAGCTTAAGATCTGTCTTATACCTGATTAATAACGGAACCAGTTAACCAAATAAAGTGTGTTATAGATCGTGTCGGCGTGTCAATTTACAAGTCATTGACAAATATGTCATAGTCTTCTCAGCCTGATGCTGTATTAGATCATCATCAACATCTCTCTATGCTGAAATACGGACGATCGGAGGTATAGCTCATAGTTATTGATATCAACTCGGAATTGGGTTTGTGAAACCAGTGATAGATTCTGTGGCTCTTCTCAAGTCTTTCTCATTGTTCTTTGTTTGGGATGTATGCAGTTCTTTGCGCGAATAAATAACTTCTGATGCCATATTTGCCATCTGGAGAGTGGCCTCTAGCAGCTTTGCTCTACATTGACGTGTAATGCACCAGTGGTATTATTGGTATGCTGCTTACTTTCTATTGAATCCAATGATGTTACCCTGAAAACTTGCATGTTGATTGATAGTTTTTGAATAGTTATGTGACTTGTGGAAGAGGGACACTGAATCTCCTGTTTTGGAGAAGTTCATTTGACCCGGGGATGGGTTTTGGCAAGACTCCGGGTGTCATTAAATATACTGGAATATGTCTGGCGTAGTTCCAATGGTCAAACTCAAAGAACATTGGACATAGGCGTTAGAGTGAAGATAAATACATGTCAAGGTCATTTTCCTTTGTGTCTGTCTTTGATAAGAGTTAGTAGTATTAGTATTGTGATGTCCAAGTACTAGTAATCAGAATAAGGCAAGACTAACTTACATTGGATGGGTACAAAATATTATTATTATTTGAGGTTTGTCTCAAAAGCAGGATACATTGTACAAAGGGAATATGCCATAACTAGTAAAAAAAAAGACATTGTCAATAACGGATAAGCTCCCAGTAGTGTATTGTGCAATTACTATTTTTCTGATTTATCAGCCATTTTAAAATATTTATTAGTACATATTTATTTTATTTTTAGACATTATATTTATTTATTCTTATACTAATGAATAATATTACATTTTTAAAAAAAATTCATAGTTCAAAGTACAATACGAGCACCTTTATTTCTGGAAACGTCCAATATTACATGTAACTTTAAATGGTAACATAATTTTCGATATCGTATCATCTATATATACACACACATTTTATTTATTTATTCATTATTTTATATATTAATTTAATGAATAACATTTTATTATTAAAATAGTCACTGTTTCAGTAAAGAACTACAGCCTTTATTTCTGGAAACATTCAATATGTATGACAAATAACTTTAAATGGTAACGTAAATTTCGTGTTAATGTCACGTAACGTCGACTACAATGTCTTTTAGAAATTTGTTTTCTTCGTTAGATTTTGGTTTTTAACATGTTTGATAAATAATATAAAATCTACATAATGTTTTGTTGCATATATACAATTTTTGAGTATTTCATTTTCAAAACATGATAATGGTAACGTATTTCAAATGGATGTCACGCCCTTATATCCCCACTCTCATTTGGCAAACATACTTCATTTGTAGCAAATGCATACCCTTTCAGAAAAATATATCCTTCAAAATTCTCCCAGTGTGGGGATGGCCTCTTTTGGTAACGTACGGTCTAGTTATTATTAACTGTATTTATGATTTTTTTGGTAACGAACAGGGTGTAACGTAAACTACAGTATGTTTTCATATTTGAATTATGTTGAAAAGGCTGTCTAAATTAAACGAAATCATAAATAACATAAATATAGGTAGTATCTGTTGTTCATAGGCACATGTTTTACTCATATTCAAATTTATTGAAGGTGTTTTGGAATTGTTATGGTTACGTAATTGTCACGTGAGTAACACACAAACGCCCCAACGCTTAGATGGCACACACGTCTCATTTTGAAGCTTTTTGTATGAAATTTCAGAAAAGTATACCCTTCAAAATTCCCCCTGGTGGGGGAGCGGGTCTATAGCCAGCTCAAGGACTATATGGAGGAACCTGGTGAAACTATCCACTTAAAGAAACAAAGCCGCCACATAACGGCAAAAGTATACTACAAAACCGTTTTTCAAAACTCTATCCAGGTGTTCATGTCATATAATAATGTATATGTGCCGATTAAAAGTATAGCTTATTAACGGGTTCTTAAAATATCCGTGATTGAATATGCTTACAACTCTTAATTGAACGCTCTAGTTTTGGGGATTGGACTGGCTGGTTAAAGTCATTTATATTGTGTCAATTAAGTTTGGCTTTTTAAAATATGTAAGTTATACATAATATATCTCTTTGTCAGTAGGTTTAGAAACGGTGAACATATGTTGTAAAAATTGACTGTTGTTGGCGGGAAAGCTACTTTAATATTTATTAGGGAAGCCTAATTTTGCACACTCCTTGGATCAATAACTTTGCTTCTTTTTTCTACTTCGTTTTATATATAAATCAAAAATATTAGTTTTACGGTTATAATAATTCAACTTCCCCGTATTAATTCCCTTTGGAGATTATGTTTATAGCAGCTTTAGTGGATGCCAATTCGATTATTCACAACAATTTCAGGATTATTTGTCTTAATTACAATTCAGTGTAAATAATGATCTCGGTTTGTATGCATTTAAAATAATAAACTGGTTTAATTGCACTGCGGCAATGTAGGAAAATAAATCGAAATTGGACAGAAAGAAGGACGACTATATGCTGCAAATAGGAATAGTAGATGAACATAAAAAAAGTCAAACAGGTCTGTTTCAGAAATGTTTGACTTTTTTGAGAAACAAACAATACTGTAACGTTTTGATAAATGAAATACCGACAACGTTAGTTTATTGTTGGTTAAGATTTAGAGGTTTTAAACAATCTTTCATATTTTCGATATCATAACACGAATTCGTTCGAACTTCCAATGTTTTATCAAATGTTCTGGGCGTGTTTCAGGCGTATTAATTAGTCGATTTCCCAGCGAGTGTTTTTTTTACTACAAAATTGTGTTAAATTGCACGGGAAATGTTAAAGTTACCATTGTTCTACATTTGTTTTTACCGTAAGCCACATTTTACCTTATTTGTTGAGTTGTGGTTTACTTGACGCGACGGTTCTACTTTTACTTCAATCGTGAAAACTCGGCCAATCCCGTCATTTTTTTGGGATCCCGCGAAGTAGTGTACGAGATGTTGCGAGTGGTTTTTACTTTAAAGTCCCATCATGATTTGGGCTAAATTTGTTTAAAAGCTGCAAAATGACCATTTTAAAACAAGACATAGATGGAACATTAACATTAACAAGACATAGATGGAACATTAACATTTATATGATAGATTCAGCACAATATTTAATAATTATGAATTACAACAGGTCTTATCAGACGATGTAGGAATCCTAGTTATAAATAGCTGCTACGCTGAGCACTTCTACAATACCATTGTCGCTCACTTTGCAATATAACTGCGTTAAGTTTAAAATACTATCCCTTGCACGTAACCATAGTTAACTTCTTCGGGTCTTTTATTTTATATGTTCAGTGTAATTTCTTTTGGTAGTGTATGGTTCATTTTTTATCAATGTAACACAGACATAGTGTATTTAAACAATTCTATAAAAAAAACTCCAATCCTGATGTACTCCTTTTAAAGACTATTGGTCAGCTATCTTTGAAAAGAAAATCCAAAATGGATGGGGTATGGTTAATTGAAATGTTCATCCAAATGCGTATTATAGGCATGAACAATGTCAATGATATAATAGATGACAGTAATTCAACTCTATTGATGTAAACATAATATCAGAAACAATATTCATTTTTACAGAAATAGTGCCCTTTATTTTCGAAAAGTTTAGTATAATTTTACTCAAAGACGTTTTGTTTTTTATGTTAAATAAATGTGTTCATAGAATGGTCCATTTATCTAAAAATGGCACACAGCATTTCTAAATAAAGTAAGCCATGTTATCACATCATCCAAAATTTCAATTAACCATACCCCATCCATTTTGGATTTTCTTTTCAAAGATGGCTGACCAGTAGTCCTTAAGCGGATCTCCGACTGTGAACCGGTAGTATGTTACTTCATAAGTAGGTAAGAAACCATCTCGTATTTCCAGTCACCTTATACTGACCCAAGGTCACCTAATACTGACCTAAGGTCAGTAATTACTAGCAATGCTGAAAGTCAAGCAAGGAAAGTACTAGCACCATTTTTCTAAAGCATGAAGAGTGACCCACGCAGCGGCATACTTATATCAAGATATTTAGCTTATGTTTTTGCCTCCGTGGCCGAGATAGTAAAGACTGCGTCTAAAACTATCTCGCCTCTCGCCACTGCGGGTTCGAATCCTACTGGGAGCTCGACTTGTCAAGTGAGAAAGTGTCGATTCTTGCGGATGACGGGAGGTATACAGTATTGCTTCCCAGGGACAAAAGGGATGGTCTGTCTTTAACACAAAACAAAACAAACAAACAAACAAAAAGTGTTAAAAATTACGTAAAACGTCATTTCAACATTTTGTCAATTTCTGTACACATTCCAAGTATCCGCTTATCAATGATTTTGCCAACATGACGTCACACACACTTCTCGAAGCTTGGGAGATACTATAATTTGGTGACTTGAAGAGCTAATAATCTAAGCACTGCGAGGTTTGTGGCGCCAATACTCGTTCGATATCTGTTTTCCGAAAGGGCGTGGGCGCAGTATTACTAGCGAGTTTCAACTGAAATCAACAAATATAAGGTTTTCGAAAGATTCACTTCCAGCTATGACGCTATTGAGTCTGTAAGCTTTCTGAAAATATGACGTAGGAGTATGGGCGACTAGCGAATGACAATATACGACAATAACAATATGGCAACACATCGGGAGTTTTGCGAGACTAATTAACAATCTTTAATTATTTCGAATTAACAAATGCTCTTATCCCGAACGTGTCGATATCATTCAAATGAAACGATTTCCCCCTTACATCTAACATTCTTTGACAATTTTGTTATGCATAAAAATGTCTGACGTCGCATACATTTTCTGATTTCAATTATAGGTTTACCACCACTAATTACATGTAAGCCTCCGAGGTGTAGTATAATAGTAATAAAAAGCAATCCCTTCTTTTTTGATGAAAACGGGCATTATAAGTAGAGGGAAACTGCCCATTTTTATTCGATATTGTGGTTGTATGTGTAAGAAGCATATTAATAGGTTTTACTGGATCACTGATGAACATTTTCGAAATTCGACTCTATGCTTACACTTTGTGAGTAATGAAAACAGTCAATCAATGAAAACAGCTGTACCATTGACCTGTTTAGCAAACAAACCAGAACTTTCTTACCTGTCTTGTGACCCCACGTTTTCTGGTGATTTTTCAAGTGGAAAATTAGTTTTCTATATGAACATTACACTGCTGCATTACCCATACTTGAGCTTGCAGCAAATCATTAATATGTGACACTTTAACATTGGTCTCTAGGAGAAAAATAATTAGTGGTATCATACCTATAGTGAGTATTTGCGTACGTTTTGATTTTGTTTTTAAATGCGATAAAACATGATTGCTCTAAAAAAAGCTCGAATATGGCAACTTATTGCAAAGAAAAGCGGATAAAATACAAGTACTACATACTTATCTTAAGAAGCCCTGTCTAAAAAAAGTGCTTATTTGCAGAGTTTACAATTTCCCTAAATCGTGGTTAATGCATGACACAGGCGAAGATATATCATGTGAAATACAGCATCTTACAGACTTGCTCTCCGATACAATTACACGTTAGCATTACGATAAATGCACCACTAATTAGTCATTATGTCGTTTGAAATGTTTCCATATCGTGCTGGGTTATATCATTCTGGCTTCTATAAATGTATTGTATATACGCTTAAGTGTTTTATGATTTATTGTTCTGTCTATCTAAACAGAATCCATGTCTGCTATATACCATTTTACGAATCACAATGGGGATTGGAAGTTGCCAAAACTGGTAATGGGTATACGTTAGGCCACACGGGAGCGTTAAATAGCGAGAGAAATAAAAGCGTTCGAAACTCTAATTGAACGTTTGACTACATTGTCAAAGACTGACGGGATACGTCAACAAACGTTCTTGCAATCTCCACGCAGAATTATCGTTCCTTGCAATCACATATATCTCTGCTAACTACGGAATTACAAGATTTTGGTAAAACCTGTTAAATTGGAATATGTTTGCCTGAAACTTATTTATTCTTGTGTAAATATAATTTTCAGAATAACTGCAAATTAGATGTTGCAAGATTTGAAATAATGCATGAAAACAATTTAGTTTTAATCGGGACTATTTTACTACAAAAGTAATACTTACGTAGGTCTCCTCGAAACGCACATGTAAACATTTCAAACCGAAGCTCGATAGCAGAAAATTACTAAAAAAAATTAACCCATAGAAATAAAAATTATTTTATCTCTGCAGATCACGCAAAAGTATTTATTATAAACATCGTCATAACTTTTTTTTTAATAATCACGTGACCTTACCTATCGCCCTACTTCCTTTGACGTTGACAGAGTCAAATGAGGAACGAATGTACTCTGGGTAGAGATTGACGTTCTTGCTGGTGCACATCATCTTGGGCTATGTGGTATTCTACTTGATTGTTAAATATGTCTAATCGGTTTCGAATGCATTGCTGGTTAACATTTGATACCTGGTCATCGTTCAGATTAATCCAGACAGAGTCCAAAATCCAGGCAGAGTCCATGTATCCTTATCGCGAATACTCATTGGGGGTGGGAGGGAGTGGGTGGGGGGGGGGGGGGGGTGAATGGGAATCTCATAAAAGGATAGAGTTTGGGGATAACATATAACAATTCATTTAAAACAGTTAACAGTAAATCACTTTAATAAACTATTTACTTACTTACTTATATATTCGCTAAAATAGATGATTTTGTTTTTATAAATGGATTATTTTTGTCTAACCAGATACCGTTTTTCACACTATTTTCCTATATTATGAACAAAGCCAGTTGAAATGTTGACCTAACAAAATTTAACCAAAAAATTAAACTTAGCTGGATTTCAGCTAAACATTTGTGTGGTGGCCGTGGTTACTGTAACAGATAGGGGAAGTAACCACTGCGGGGAGTTTGGTTTACGACACGAATCAAATGTAACAGAGACGTAACCTATTAATCTACTTCTTAGATCTCTGCAGGTGACAGTCCTAAATATTATATGTTTGCGATACGTGTGATCAGGGTCCTTATACGATCAGGGTACTTGTATAAGGACCCTGTTGTGATGAGGGCGAAGGAGAACAATCACCTTATTTCGTCATTTGATACAGATTGTGGGTAACATATAACAGTCAATAATTAGTTTCTGTACTGTTAAGATAATAATATTTCGCCAATAACAGCATAACAGAATAAGCCTCGATCTTGTAATATCAATAACTTTGACATCGACGTGTCAAACCTGTACAATAGTGGACCCGTCCATGGTCGAAATCAATAGATTGCATCACTGCGCATGTGAATCTCAAAACAAGCCTTAGCTGTGGAGCAGTCTGTTGTATCAGCTGCGTATGTGGAAGCTAAGGTAACTCAAATTGACAAATCTATATTTAGATTCTATTATTAATTTATTCTATTTCAATTTAAAACAAATACACCAATACATACACAAAGAATGACATTTAACATAAAATACTACATCTTTTCATGAACACAACCATTGAATCATGATGGAATATCAAATTTAAAGAAATTGGCATAACAGTATCAACAAACATGTCAACCCTATCTCGGAAAGTAGTCAATTCTTTGGTGGGAAAACTTACACACCCGAAACAAACGTCTATCTGCGTAGAAGCGGAACAAGCGCCAGTCTGAATATAATCATAACTCTGATCAGATTGGTTGTTTTACCTGATTGATGCGTAGAATCTTTACCTGACGATGCTCGCTTCGAGCATCGTCATTTCAATTTACTGTTATCATGCTAATCAGCATTAAGCTTTTGTTATGTTTCATTATGTGGTTCAGTTTACTGTGATTATGCCCATGATTGGAAAATAAAGTTTTCTATTTTATTCTATCCGTGGGTCAGAGAACCAGACTAAACGGAAACAAGCGTCTAACTGTGTAGAAGAAACTATCCCTAGACCAGGTAAGCCAAGCAAACGGACACATATGGCTCCTAGGTGACTTCAACTTCCCCAAATTCACATGGGACGACAACAATCCATGCACCAAACCGACTGTAAGTACACTGCCTTGTATAGCAGTTTCACTGTTATAATAGAAGAGTCCAACTTAACCCAAATGGTAACTGAGCCAACAAGGAATGACAACATCCTAGACCTATTTTTCACGAACAACCACACTCTTGTCGGCAAAGTTGATATCCTACCGGGTATAGCAGACCATGTCACAGTGTACACTGAGATAAACATAAAACCGCAGGTAAATAAAATTATACCGAGAGTAATGAACATGTACAAAAAAGCAGACTGAGAGTCTTTCTCAAAACACTTGAAGGATTTCCAGATGTCATTCATGGGAAATCATGAGGCAAAGTCTATAGACAAGCTCTGGACAGAGCTCAAAACTGCCCTATTATCAGGTATTGATAAGTATGTAGCCAAAAAGACAATAAGCAGTAAGCCGTCCTTGCCATGGATGACTCAAGAAACCAGAAGGTACACAAGAAAGCGAGACAGTCTGTTCCAAAAGATATAAAACAAATAGGGCACCTCGAGTCAGACAGGAATTCCTTGTCATGAAACTCCTGGTAAGAAACAAAATCAAACAGGCACATGACTGGTACATCAATGAAGTACTTGGAATTTACAATACCGAGGAAACCCCAAACACAGATAAGACCCCATACTCCACGAAGAAGATGTACTCCCCTTCTGAACAATGCTAAACAGGACTCAAAAGGCATACCACCACTCAAGAAAGAAGGTAAGTTATTTACTGATAATGCAGAAAAGGCAAACATAATGAATGAACAATTCCAGTCAGTGTTTTCGCCTAAATCTCCACTTAACCTCAGCCAACTGGCCCAAATGGAAATACAAGAACAACTAGACAAAGGTAAGCTTGGCCCGTCAACATTGCCACCTACAAACATATCGAATCACCCCACTATGCCAGATATCACGGTATCTGAGAATGGAATCCTAAAACTTCTCAAGGACCTTAAGAAGAAAGATAAAAATATCGGACAGGGAAAGCAGCATTCAAGGACGACAGTCAACCACAAAACACAAAAAGAAACACGTAAACAGACAAACGAGAAGGCAAAAGTAATAAAAAATGCAAACGACATCACAAACACAAAGGGGTTGACAATAGGGCTACCGCCTTGGAACGGTCAGTGGCAACAAAGGCCACTGGGGGGTTTAAACCGGTTCTAGGGTGCACCAAACCTCACACTTACCCTATTGTCATCCCATTAAAACAGGACAGTGTAAATAAAGAAATCCCCGCCATGATCTAATCTCTAACCAACAAGGCAGCATCAAAAGACAGATAAAAAATATCGGACAGGGAAAGCAGCATTCAACCACAGGGAAAGCAGCATTCAAGGACGACAGTCAACCACAAAACACAAAAACAAACACGCAAACAGACAAACGAGAAGGCAAAAGTAATAAAAAATGCAAGCGACATCACAAACACAAAATGGTTGACAATAGGGCTACCGCCTTGGAACGGTCAGTGGCAACAAAGGCCACTGGGGGTTTAAACTGGTTCTAGGGTGCACCAAACCTCACACTTACCCTACTGTCATCCCATTAAAACAGGACAGTGTAAATAAAGAAATCCCCGCCATGATCTAATCTCTAACCAACAAGGCAGCATCAATAGGCAATATAAGTAGAACACAAATATGCTCGTGTAAATATAATACAAAAAAACAATAGCCTAGAAAGCCACAATGAAGGTACTAAATGACTTGGCAGAAGCCAGAGCAACAAGAGAATAAACCATTAAAGGCACGACAGGAAAGATAATAGACAAACATCAAACGCCACCGTCCCAATGGGCTTTAGGTCAAGTCACACAAAGCTAACGGACCGATCAAACTAAAGCCACTTGTGCTACAACAATTCCGAGAAGCTATTGCACCAATGATACAGGTAATATTTCAGCGATCCCTAGACACTGGTAGAGTACCCAAGGACTGGAAAGATGACAACGTATGCCCAGTATTAAAAAAAGGTGACAAAAGCTTAGCCTCTAACTACAGGCCCATATCCTTAACTTGTGTACTGAATAAGGTCCTGGAGGATATTGTTACAACAAACCTAGTTACTCACATGGATGCAAACAACACCCTGTTTGATCTCCAACATGGATTCAGGGCCAAGCGATCATGCGAGACCCAACTTGTTATGCTGATCGAAGAGATATCCCGAAACACCATAGATGGCCGACAAACTGACCTTGCCCTACTGGACTTCAGCAAGGCCTTCGACAAGGTAAGCCATGATAAACTTCTTCTTAAGCTACACCAATATGGTATCAGGGGTCACATCCTCCAATGGATCAGAGAATTCTTATCAAATCGTACACAAAGTGTAGTACTCGATAATGACATATTCATGGAAGTCCCAGTAACATCCGGAGTACCACAAGGATCAGTACTCGGACCCATCCTATTCCTGGTCTATATAAACGACCTACCAGACACTATTAAATCCAAGGTAAGACTCTTTGCCAATGACACAGCTGTTTATCTGGCAGTATCCTCTCTCCAAGACGCTCAAATACTCCAAGAAGACTTGAGACGGTTAGACAATTGGGAAACAATATGGGACATGGAGTTTAATCAAAGTAAGTGTACTATCATACAAATTACACGATCAAGAAAACCCATCCCATCCCAGTACACCCTACATGATCAAATTTTAGAAACCGTTGAAAGTTCGAAATACCTTGCAGTGGACATAAGCAACAATCTATCATGGAACAACCACATCAGTAGAACAATCACATCTGCAAACAGGACACTGGGATTTGTAAAGAGGAATATAAGGTCCAAAAATAGAGGTCGCCTACAAAACACTAGTGCGCCCCCTTCTTGAGTATTCTTCCCCTGTCTGGAGCTCCCACATAAAGACCAACATAAATAAAATAGAAATGGTCCAAAGAAGAACAGCCCGATGGACTGTAAATAACTATTCCCAACATGCCAGTGTCACTGACATGCTAGGTAAATTAGGATGGAGGTCTCTTGAAAACAGACGATCAGATGCCAGGTTATGTCTCTTTTTCAAAATAGTCCACTGCCTTGTTGCTGTACCCATGCCCCCGTATGTCATACAGCCGATGAGAATTCCCCGCCAATCCCATCCCTTGCCTTTAGACAAATACACACTACTGCTGATTATTAAAAGTATTCGTTATTTTCCCTTGCAATCGTACAGTGGAATAGACTACCAGTCGACAGTGAAATGCTGCCAGACTTGCACTCGTTCAAACGGGCAGTGTGCTCAGTCACACACTCCATGCCATAGACAGGAAGCTTTGTTTTGTTCTTACTTTTAAAAATCACTTTGCCTTCTTCAGACTTTTAACATAACACTATCATACTTTTATCTCACTCTCACTTGATTTTAGAACTATTTTATCTTTCTTTTAACTACTCACACTGCGCAGACGCGCACCTGCACATAATCCCCGTGATGGGTGCTGCAGTTTCAGTAGATAGAGATTTACCACCACTAATTACATATAAGCCTCCTTCGAATGTAGTTCCCATAATAAAAAGTAATCCCTCCTTTTTTGATGAAAACGGGCATTATAAGTAGGGGAAAACTGCCCTTTTCTATTCAATGTATAAGAAACGTATTAATAAGTTTTACTGGATCACTGATGAACATTTTCGAAATTTCGACACTATGCTTACACTTTGTGAGCAATGAAAACAGTCAATCAATGAAACAGCTGTACCCTTGACCTGTTTAGTAAACAAACAAGAACTTTCTTACATGTCTTGTGACCCCACCTTTTCCGGTGATTTTTCAAGTGGAAAATTAGTTTTCTATATGAACATTACACGGCTGCATTATCCATACTTGAGTTGAATTTGCAGCAAATCTTTAATATGTGACACTTTAACATTGGTGTCTATGGGGAAATATTTAGTGGTATAATACCTAGATAGATAGAAGCGGTTAATTCCGCTTAGCCTGGTTCCCTGGCCTTCCACAGTGCTTTGCACAGGAGCAAAGTGGTGTGGGTGGCCAGGGAACCAGGCTAACTTTCGCTGAAAAACCTCTTACGAGTATATAAGCAAGCACCCGGAGGTGCAAGCCAAAAAAGGTGCTGGTGCTTCCCCGACCCCCTCCTAACTCCTACTCCACACACCCACCCCAGTAAATGCTGTGCTTTACAAACACCTGGCTGTCAGTTGGGCACCAGTAAATAATGCACTTTGTTTAATCCTGATTAGTAGCTGGGCACCATGCTGTGCTTTATTTAATCCTGGTGGGTAGCTGGGCACCAGTAAATGGTGTGCTTTACATACTCCTGGTAGGAAGCAGGGCGTCAGTAACTGCTCCGCTTCGTTTAATTCTGGTAGGTAGCTGGGCACCAGGAAATGTTACGTTTGTATAATCCTGGTAGGTAGCAGGGTACCAGTAACTACTCCGCTTCGTTTAATCCTGGTAGATAGTAGTGTACCAGTAAATGCTACGATATGTATAATCCTGGTAGGTATCAGGGCACCAGTAAATACTGCGAATTACATTATCCTGATAAGTAGCTGGGCACCAGTAAATGCTACGTTTTGGATACTCCTGATTGGTAGCATGACACCAGTAAATGCAACCTCCGCGCAGTGATATTGTAGCCAATAATGCGGGGAGTTTGCAGTAAATTCTGGTACGTAGCATGGCATCAGTAAATGCTGCGCTTTGGATACTCCTGGTAGGTAGCAGGACACCAGTAAATGATGCTCTTGGGATAATTCTTGTACGTAGCAGGGCACCAATAAATGCTGGCTTTACATAATCCTGATAAGTAGCTGGGTACCAGTAAATGCTGCGCTTTACATACTTCTGGTAGGTAGCTGGGCACTAGTAAATGTTGCGCTTTACATAATTCTAGTAGGTAGCTGGGCACTAGTAACATTGAGTGACTTCGATCAGGAACTATAGTAGCCATTGTTTAACTACGGTCAGATCGAATACGCAATGGTTTAACTAGAATGACGTCATCAGTCTAATATAGTTCAACTCACGGTAAGGGGATGGTTGCTCTGGTTCAAACATGACGGACACAATTAACTTTCGCAAATTTGAAACTAACTTTGTTGTATCTTCGGCATTTTCAGACATTTGACTTGAGTTATAAACGTATTATTTGTACGTAGTCAGTTACTGCATACAATTAGTGTATAGTACGAATGATATATTGGAATATATTAGTATATAGTACGAATGGTATATTAGTATATATTAGTATATATTAGTATATAGTACTAATGCTGTTAACTTAATAAATAAATCTTGAGGTGAAAGAGTTTTGCAGTTATTTATACACTCATAAATGATCCACAGCATGTATTTGTTATTAAGAAAGAAAGAAAACTGCACATCGAAAATTAGTATCAAAGCCTGTAATAGAAAAATAAAAAAAAAATGAAGAAAATTAATAAATTTCCATTAGAAACGCAGACGAATGCATGAAAATATAAAGATGCTTTTTGAAACTGCACGTTCACGCGTTAGAAATTTACGAGCTAACATTTTCGGCAAATAGACGGTGTCTTTGATGATAGCTTTCTCGCGGGATTCATTAGCGAATGTTAGGCTCAATTTATGAAAGTAAGAAACCATCGAGTCCATATTATCCATATAAATTGTACTCTCGCGAGAATTCTTAAACGTGCGAGAAGTAATTGAAATTTGTAAGTGCGTAAACAATTTATATTTGTAAGGTTTCATGCCGGTTATATTGCTGAGACGTATTTTAGTATGATTCTTGTTTGGTTATGTTTATGACTGCCTCGCTTATTAACAGTACCCGTTGAAATACTATCTAAGGTAGAATGATAGTTTTCGTCTTTGTTTGTTTATTTATTAAAAGTGACGCCGTGGTGTAACGGTTGCCACCACGGTTTTCACGCGTTCTTTCCCAGCCAGATTCATCTGTGTTAATTATCGACATATTAAAAAAACTCTATAGTTACCCATTAATATATTCAGTATTCAAAATTGAATCCAGGTACGCCATTCATTCCTCCTTTCTACGCTAAGACCATAATTAAAACTATGTGTGTTTGCCCAAACGCGACGGTCCGAAAAAGTCTGCCCAACTCTAAACTTTTTTCGCCATAAACATTCGATTATTTATGTTTTAGTCGTATCATTTCGGATCCGCATGTTATACGGCCACTCCTTGTAGACGATCCGCATTTTATACGGTCCCTCATTGTCATAGAGACGCTCCTATAGCTTATACTAGCGTAAATGAGTCTCCATTCCCCTTCCATAGTAAAGTTAGAATGTTGACAACCTGTTAAAAACACAAACCTGATTAGAATTCTGGGAAACTTACTTTATCATGTAAATAAACATGTCTGTTGTTAAACATTAACAAGGAAATAGGGGGTTTAATACCTTCTAAGAAACATTTCTTCAGCTGTATACTAACACCGGGTCAAAGGTCAAAGCTATTTTTTTACCCCTTGCAATTTCGTACCCTGTCTACTTTCACTCCTGAAATTTATATCAATAACTGTCAAAAACATGATGAGCTCCCTTTTCAAATATCAGCAACATGTCCAAAATACAGCTACAGCCAAAAATTAACAGGAAATTGCACTAAAAAAGTTTTTAAAGGAAAAAAAAGATCAGCACTCTTTAATACAGAACTACTTTCGACTGCATCGGGCGAGCACATCCGGCTGATTTAGTTTAAATAAACCTATAAAGACTTTAGTATTGATAATCTTGGTTTAAACAGTATTTATTCAAGAAATGTGATGAACCAAGTTTTGATAGTACATGTACAGGATTTGAAAACAAGCTTTCGATGAAAATATATGTAAATATTGTTAATCTTCGACGCTTGATTGAAAATACAACCGTCCAAACTCCCCGCAGTGATTACTTCCCCTTTCTGTTACAGTAATGGCTTGTGGCTACATGTCCCTGCGTGGAGGTTGACAAATTTGTGCAATTTATTTTTTATTTGAAACCGGAAACACATGTCTGTATTTTTTTTATTATAGTATTTTTGACAATCCACATTTAGTTCGTCGATAGTTTCCCTCTTTGTTTATTTACTAATTTGGTGTTTTTTCTGCTGTTCTGTATATCTTCAATACAAGGTGCATCTGTATCAGCGATATCGGAAACGATATCAGACTTTCGGCAAACTTCAAACGTATTTAGAAGATTTGTCTTAAAAACAAGCAATCACTAATTATTTTCACCATAGACACCAACGTTAAATGTTACACATTAATGATTTACCACGACTTCAACTCCGTATGGATAATGCAGCAGTGTACTTTCCATATAGAACATTTCCACTTGAAAAATCACCAGAAAAGGCGGAGTCACACCACATGTAAGAAAGTTCTTGTTTGTTTACCAAACAGGTCAAGGGTACAGATGTTTTCATTGATAGTTGCTCGCAAAGTGTAAGCATAGAGTTGACATTTCGGTAAAGCAACTGGTCCAGACGAAGTTAGCAACCGTATCCTTCGGGAACTTTCCAATGAGTTATCAATTCCTCTTTGTAATTTGTTTAATAAATCTCTAGCTGATGGAAAAGTCCCGAATATTTGGAAGGAAGCTTTTGTGTGTGCCGCTTTCAAGAACGGTGACCCATCATCTGTTAATAACTACCGTCCTATCTCTCTTTTAAGTAGCATTAACAAAGTTTTGGAAATATTAGTCTTTAAACATGTATTTAATTTTCTTCGCGTCAATAGCTTTCTATCGGCTCTGCAGTCTGGCTTCATGCCGGGCGACTCGACCGTAAATCAACTTACTTATCTTTATAATACTTTCTGTCAAGCACTGGATGTTGGTAAAGAAGTAAGAGTTATCTTCTTTGATATAAGCTAGCTTTCGATCGCGTGTGGCGCAAAGCTCTTTTAGCGAAACTTAAATCTGCTGGTATGTCGGATGCACTTATAAACTGGTTTTCCAATTATCTAGGAAATTGACGCCAATGCGTTATAGTTCCTGGTGCTAAATCGGAGTGGATTTCCATAAACGCAGGGGTACCACAAGGCTCTATATTAGGGCCTCTTCTATTTCTAATATATATCAATGACATTGTTACGGATATAGATTCCAACATTCGTCTGTTCGCTGATGACACATCTATATATTATTGTTGACCACGTAAATACCGCTGCCGATATCCTAAATTCCGATATAGTAAAAATAACTGACTGGGCGAATAATTGTACTCTCGCGAGAATTCTTAAACGTGCAAGAAGTAATTGACATTTGTAAGTGCGTAAACAATTTGGATTTATAAGGTTTCATGCCGGTTATATTGCCGAGACGTATTTTAGTATGATTCTTGTTTGGTTATGCTTGGTTTTAACCCTACAAAGACTGAATCTTTATTGATATCTCGTAAAAGAAACAAACCTATACATCCACCTTGAAATATGCTTAATCAACAAATACCAGAAGTTACAACTCATAAAATCTGGGCGTGAAGCTTTCAAACGACTGCAGTTGGCATTCCCAAAAGCTAAAGCATGGACCAGAATAAATATAATGAGAAAACTTAAATTCCAACTAGATCGTAAATCTTTAGAAATAATATATATTAGTTTTATAAGGCCCCTGTTAGAATATGCGGATGTTATCTGGGATAACTGCACACTTTATGAAAAACTGGAACTAGATAAAATCCAAAATGAAGCAGCTAGAATTGTAACAGGAGCTACCAAACTTGTATCCTTAAATAATGTGCACACGGAAGTAGGCTGGGAAACGCTTGACGCTCGAAGGCGTAAACATAAGCTTGTTCTATTTTATAAAATGAATTATAACTTGGCACCACCGTATCTTACTACATTAGTTCCTCCTCTAGTAGGAGAAGAGTCTCGATACAGCTTACGAAATGCAAATAATCTTCAAACAATTCATTCTCGAACACAAAATTACTCCGATTCCTTTTTACCTTCTGTTGTTCGTGAATGAAATTTACACCCGCAGGACGCCATATCCTTACAATCTGTCTACCCTTTCAAACGATATCTTACCCATGAAACACGTCCCCCGAAGTATTACTACACAGGTGACAGGAAAGCACAAATCCTACACACACGTCTCAGAACAAACTGTAGTTCATTAAACCATCACTTGTTTATCAAAAATATAACTGACTCTCCTCTGTGTCACTGTGGTAGTATCGAGAACACAGAGCATTTCTTCTTCACGTGTCCAACCTATCACATTATTCGCTTAGAACTTATTAACTCTCTTTCAAATATATGTACTATCTCAAGTAATATTTTCCTATGTGGTGACCCCAATCTCAGTTACGAAACAAATAAAGTGATCTTCGAAAATGTGCAAAATTTTATATTAAAAAGCAAACGATTTTAAACTGACATAACTTATCAACATCAGTAAATGAACAAGTTAGATGTTGCTGGTACGGATGATTCGCCACTACCCAGTGTCGTCGCCCATATTTCCCTTACACTTTTTAAATATATATTCACAGTATCCCCAAGATCCGGCACCTTTCACTGTCACTGTCTCAATATAGCTGTGTGTGGTTGAACGCTTAAATGTGGCCCACTCATATGAGCTATAATTGTATGTATGTATGCGTCTATATGTTAATTGTGCCTCCAGACGAGTGTGTTATGATGTAGAGCTACAGTTCATCAACGTGTGTTGCAGCTACCTTTATTAAGGAGTGAATATATACGCTTGATTTCTGTGTATCTCGTCATAGCTTGGCGCCCTGCCGTAATTTGTCCGAAGGTTGTCTGTCCTTGGTAGTTCACAAATGTCTCTCCCTATATATATATATATATATATAATAGTGCGTTTTTTCTTCGCTTTCAAACGTACTTTTCCTACTAAATCTTGATAACATTTTCCATTGTTTAAGAAATATTTTGTTTCTATCTTCTCTTATTGAGTAATGTATAATAAGTCTGCCATTCTAGTGTTACATATAAACATGGTAAGGAAAGGAACTTAATAAGCATTACGCTTCCGTTCCAATCCTTTATTTGTTGTTATTGTATATATGCTTAACTTGTAAATACAATGAATGAAAATATGTTTAAACTAAATTTCGAAAATGTTCATCAGTGTTCCAGTAAAACCTATTAATACGCTTCTTATACGTACAACCACAAATCGAATTAGAAATTGTCAGTTTCCCCCTACTTGTAATGCCCATTTCCATCACAAAAGGAGGGATTACTTTTTTATTATAGGAACTACATTCGACTACACCTCGGATGTTTACAACTACACATCAGAGGTTTCTACACCTCGGAGGTTTACAAGTAATTGGTGGTGGTATACGTTGAGTTGCCTACCTTAATATTTTCTCTAAGTGACGTAGACTGCTTCACTGGGCATGTCCCGTTTCACTCAAACAAATATTTAAACGCCGTGGAGCAGTCTTCGTCCGTAGCGGATGCCATCGGCTACTTTCGCTGTTTTATTTGTTTTATTTACTGAGATTACATACTAAATGGGGTGGGGTGGGGTGGAGGAAGGGGTCCGTCATCCGTTCGTCCGTCTGTCCGCTTGTCTGTCCCTAAGGAAAGCGTGTTTCATTCAAGGCAGCGGAAGCCGTAGAACTTTAAAATTTCTCAAAAGTTTATAAATATATGACAGCAATTAACAATCTCATTAAAATCATATCCTAATTACGCGTTGATACTCTCCGCTACAGGATCTGACAACACTGCCTTGGAGGTCACGTCAGATCGACCTTACATCGAAACAATATTCATGAGAAGTTCAACTAAATTCAACCTCTGAAATCGCACATTTCATATGCAATTCTGTCTTCATGAACTGAACAAACGAAAATCCACATAAAACACATAACGTTAGATCTATATTTGAAAAAAGATAAAAGTCTTCGTGCTTTATTGCTGTGGATTGCACGATAAATTCAAAGAAATGCACTAAATGGCATGTTTTACACCAAATCATGGGCGCAGTCATGTGTCTACCGAGATTATTATGATATATATATTTTCTAAATAGTATGTCATAGTACGTCTGGTCCGCTTAGCTCAGTTAATAGCGAAGTCGACTATTGACCCGCGAGTGTAATTTTAGTGTGGGTTCAACCCCACGAATCGGTACATTATTTTGTACCGCTATTGAATTCCGTCAAACAATCTAGTTTTTGTTTTTGTTTCGTAAATATTCAATAATGGTTGGTGTGTTATGTTTGTCAACGCAATTATTTTGTGTTTTATAAGCTAGAAGTTACGGACATTGTCCTAGACTGCTCCACAGCGTTTGACTGAACCGCGACATGCGCAGTGAAGCAGTATATACCGAGCTATTTTGTAGGCTGAAATGTGATTGGTTAATCGTAAGGTCAATTTGACTTGACCTCCAATGCAGTGTTGACAGATCCTTAGTAGTGTATAATATCGTAGCGTGATAAAGGGTCTGATTTTAATGAGATTGCAGCTACTAAAGGAAGGTCAACAAGAAAGACCTTTACATACTATACGGTATTAATTGGCAAGTCTAAAGTGTCGATTCTTACGGATGGCGGGATGTGAACAGTACTGGTTCTACCCAGAAAAAGAGGGTGGTCTGCCTCCACCACACAAGTCGACCGTCATATATAACCTTGCCTGTGTTGAAATGACTAGAACACCATACAAACACATCTAGTTTCTATTTATATCAAATAATAAAACATTCGTAGACAGTTAAATAACACGTTTTAAAATAAAATATGATACAACTGTCTTTTATGAGTACTATTGTTATAAACCCGTCCCGATATAACTAATGGTCGATATTTAAAGCGATGTTTTCTTCTTTGAAATTTTGTGAGTAATAATAATAATAATGATAATAATAATAATTATAATAATTATAAAAATAATAATAATAATAATACACATTGTTATAAATGCTATCTGAAGCAGTCGAATTTTGGGTTACGTTGAGCACACCTAATTCTTGTCTGATAGAATAAATGCGCAGATTAAAAAAATTCTGCGCGAATAAGATTTGAGATAAAAACAATATCTATTTTGAACAATGAAATACTTTGAATTGAGATGTAAACGCATGTTAGATGTAAACACAAGAACAGCCACTTAGGCACCTTATTTCTGAGTTTGTCTCCATGACCCACACGTATTTCTTTATATCTGCAACCAACTGAAGGTGCATCATGACCTCAATTTTTGGCAATTGACCATTTCGTTTGCATCGGTTTTCGCGCACAGTGTGACCTATATATGTGTGGACGTGCCGTAAAACATCATTCATTTATTCATTCATTCACGAATTCATGGATTCATTGATTCATGGATTCATGGATTCGTTCGTTCGTTCGTTCGTTCGTTCGTTCGTTCGTTCGTTCGTTCATTCATTCATTCATTACCTCACCCTTGGATGCTTTCTAAAAGCAGCCAACTTGTTTCCAAATCCATGTACAGTCTTGCAGTAATTGCGGCATTTATTTTATTTACAAAATAAAACCCGAATCTTCTCAGTTTGAAAACAGTATCTCATTCATTCTCATCTCTAAAGCATTATTAGATATCCCTATCAGCCTTGATGTGTTTACGATTGAGAAATATCTCCTGTAAACGGTTAATGATCATTTCAATTACGGAATCGCAGGTCCGCTATTGTTTAATCGATAACGATAGCGTTTCGGTGACAAGTTCTGCTGCCTCCGAAATCGTCATTCGTCACCGCTAGATGATGATCCTGGAGTCGGTGACGTGTTTGCGGTCTTAAAACCAAGACAGAAATTGATGATGTTTAGACGCTTTGTCATTTATGACTCGAGAAGTACTTATTTGTTTGAAGATTTGGACATTTATCATCCTAGATTTTGTTTAATTCCAAGCAAGAGGAATTTAATTCACTCAGTGAATAATGATTAAACGTAACTACTAGTATGGGAATCCATTAAATACGGCAGCATAAAACACAGTTTGCGTGTGAAGAAATAGTTTATTTTCCCCTATAATTTAATTTGAATCTTATGCCCAAGACTCAATACAGTTTAATTGTAAAGTATGTCATTATTTTTCCGTAATGTTAATTCTTTATAATCCATTATTTTTAAAAACTATTATTAAAAGGCATCGACTTTTAAATTTGGAACAAAAGAAGAAAAAACACTGGAATATTGATTTTTGGTTTTAATATTTTTCATAATTTTTTTGGACTGTATGAACAGTTTGAGTAAGTATTAAACAGCAAAACATCGTCTTCTTCAATAACTTTCAAATCGTGTTACATTGAGTGCCATTTTCCCATGTTGTTTTAATTTGAAACTTTCTGCTGTAATGCATATTAAACCAGCTCTTACGCTGGGACGCTATAAATGGCGACACAACCAGGTGCTAAGGAAACTAGCAGACACCCTCGAAAAAAGGGCTAAGAAGAAGAAGAAACTAGCATCCGTTTTGTGAGATCCACTGAAAGGGCTAAAGCAACACAGATGCAAGGATGAATTCTAGATTGAGCTCAGAGCTTGGAAATAAAGATTAACCTGAGCAGAAGGCTATATTATATTTAAAGGGAATGTAGTGACAGCCAAACCATCTTTATTATTGAGAGTTCTGAAAAACTTGAAACTCAAAATCGGATGATAAACAAAGAAGATATGATCATTTGAAGTTTTGAGAACTATGACATCACGGTTCTAAATGACCATATATGGAATATTTATAAATATAAAAATTTACTGATTTATAGAGAAAAAAGGATTTAAAGGATGTAGAGTAGGGATGTAGAGGATGTAGAGGATTTAGGGATGTAGAGGATGTAGAGGATGTAGGGATGTAGAGGATGTAGAGGATGTAGGGATGTAGGGATGTAGGGATGTAGAGGATGTAGGGATGTAGGGATGTAGAGGATGTAGAGGATGTAGAGGATGTAGGGATGTAGAGGATGTAGAGAATGTAGAGGATGTAGGTATGTAGGGATGTAGAGGATGTAGGGATGTAGGTATGTAGAGGATGTAGGGATGTAGAGGATGTAGGGATGTAGAGAATGTAGAGAATGTAGAGAATGTAGAGGATGTAGGTATGTAGAGAATGTAGGGATGTAGGGATGTAGAGGATGTAGAGGATGTAGGGATGTAGAGGATGTAGAGGATGTAGAGGATGTAGGTATGTAGGGATGTAGAGGATGTAGGGATGTAGAGAATATAGAGGATGTAGGGTATGTAGGGATGTAGAGGATGTAGGGATGTAGAGAATGTAGAGAATGTAGAGGATGTAGGTATGTAGGGATGTAGAGAATGTAGGGATGTAGGGATGTAGAGGATGTAGAGGATGTAGAGGATGTAGAGGATGTAGGGATGTAGAGGATGTAGAGGATGTAGGGATGTAGAGGATGTAGAGGATGTAGGGATGTAGAGGATGTAGAGGATGTAGGGATGTAGAGGATGTAGGGATGTAGAGGATGTAGAGGATGTAGGGATGTAGAGGATGTAGAGGATGTAGAGGATATAGAGGATATAGGGATGTAGAGGATGTAGGGATGTAGAGGATGTAGAGGATGTAGAGGATGTAGGGATGTAGGGATGTAGAGGATGTAGGGATGTAGAGGATGTAGAGGATGTAGGGATGTAAAGGATGTAGGGATGTAGGGATGTAGAGGATGTAGAGGATGTAGACGATGTAGAGGATGTAGAGGATTTAGGGATGTAGAGGATATAGGGATGTAGGGATGTAGAGGATGTAGAGGATGTAGAGGATGTAGAGGATGTAGAGGATGTAGGGATGTAGAGGATATAGGGATGTAGGGATATAGAGGATGTAGAGGATGTAGGGATGTAGAGGATATAGGGATGTAGGGATGTAGAGGATGTAGAGGATGTAGGGATGTAGGGATGTAGAGGATGTAGAGGATGTAGGGATGTAGAGGATGTATGGATGTAGAGGATATAGGGATGTAGAGGATGTAGGGATGTAGAGGATGTAGAGGATGTAGAGGATGTAGGGATGTAGGGATGTAGAGGATGTAGGGATGTAGAGGATGTAGAGGATGTAGGGATGTAAAGGATGTAGGGATGTAGGGATGTAGAGGATGTAGAGGATGTAGAGGATGTAGAGGATGTAGAGGATTTAGGGATGTAGAGGATATAGGGATGTAAAGGATGTAGGGATGTAGGGATGTAGAGGATGTAGAGGATGTAGAGGATGTAGAGGATGTAGAGGATTCAGGGATGTAGAGGATATAGGGATGTAGGGATGTAGAGGATGTAGAGGATGTAGAGGATGTAGAGGATGTAGAGGATGTAGGGATGTAGAGGATATAGGGATGTAGGGATGTAGAGGATGTAGAGGATGTAGGGATGTAGAGGATATAGGGATGTAGGGATGTAGAGGATGTAGAGGATGTAGGGATGTAGGGATGTAGAGGATGTAGAGGATGTAGGGATGTAGAGGATGTATGGATGTAGAGGATGTAGGGATGTAGAGGATGTAGAGGATGTAGGAATGTAGAGGATGTAGAGGATGTAGAGGATGTAGGGATGTAGAGGATGTAGAGGATGTAGGTATGTAGGGATGTAGAGGATGTAGGGATGTAGAGAATGTAGAGAATGTAGAGGATGTAGGTATGTAGGGATGTAGAGGATGTAGGGATGTAGAGAATGTAGAGAATGTAGAGGATGTAGGTATGTAGGGATGTAGAGAATGTAGGGATGTAGGGATGTAGAGGATGAAGAGGATGTAGAGGATGTAGGGATGTAGAGGATGTAGAGGATGTAGGGATGTAGAGGATGTATGGATGTAGAGGATGTAGGGATGTAGAGGATGTAGAGGATGTAGGAATGTAGAGGATGTAGAGGATGTAGAGGATGTAGAGGATGTAGAGGATGTAGAGGATGTAGGGATGTAGAGGATGTAGAGGATGTAGGGATGTAAAGGATGTAGGGATGTAGGGATGTAGAGGATGTAGGGATGTAGGGATGTAGAGGATGTAGGGGGTGTAGGGATGTAAAGGATGTAGGGATGTAGGGATGTAAAGGATGTAGGGATGTAGGGATGTAGGGATGTAGAGGATGTAGGGATGTAGGGATGTAAAGGATGTAGGGATGTAGGGATGTAAAGGATGTAGGGATGTAGGGATGTAGAGGATGTAGGGATGTAGAGGATGTAGAGGATGTAGAGGATGTAGAGGATGTAGGGATGTAGAGGATGTAGGGATGTAGAGGATGTAGGGATGTAGAGGATGTAGGGATGTAGAGGATGTAGGGATGTAGGGATGTAGAGGATGTAGGGATGTAGAGGATGTAGAGGATGTAGGGATGTAGAGGATGTAGAGAATGTAGAGGATGTAGAGGATGTAGAGGATGTAGAGGATGTAGAGGATGTAGGGATGTAGAGGAGGTAGAGGATGTAGCGGATGTAGGGATGTAGAGGATGTAGAGGATGTAGGGATGTAGAGGATGTAGAGGATGTAGGGATGTAGAGGATGTAGGGATGTAGAGGATGTAGGGATGTAGAGGATGTAGGGATGTAGAGGATGTAGAGGATGTAGGGATGTAGGGATGTAGAGGATGTAGAGGATGTAGGGATGTAGAGGATGTAGAGGATGTAGAGGATGTAGGGATGTAGAGGATGTAGAGGATGTAGAGGATGTAGAGGAGGTAGAGGATGTAGAGGATGTAGAGGATGTAGGGATGTAGAGAATGTAAAGGATGTAGAGGATGTAGAGGATGTAGAGGATGTAGGGATGTAGAGGATGTAGGGATGTAGAGGATGTAGAGGATGTAGAGGATGTAGGGATGTAGAGGATGTAGAGAATGTAGAGGATGTAGGGATGTAGGGATGTAGAGGATGTAGGGATGTAGGGATGTAGGGATGTAGAGGATGTAGAGGATGTAGAGGATGTAGAGGATGTAGGGATGTAGAGGATGTAGAGGATGTAGAGAATGTAGGGATGTAGGAATGTAGAGGATGTAGAGGATGTAGAGGATGTAGAGGATGTAGGAATGTAGAGGATGCAGAGGATGTAGAGGAGGTAGAGGATGTAGAGGATGTTGAGGATGTAGAGGATGTAGGGATGTAGAGGATGTCGAGGATGTAGATGATGTAGAGGATGTAGGGATGTAGAGGAAGTAGAGGATGTAGAGGATGTAGGGATGTAGAGGATGTAGGGATGTAAAGGATGTAGAGGATGTAGGGATGTAGAGGATGTAGAGAATGTAGAGGATGTAGGGATGTAGGGATGTAGAGGATGTAGGGATGTAGGGATGTAGAGGATGTAGAGGATGTAGGGATGTAGAGGATGCAGAAGATGTAGAGGAGGTAGAGGATGTAGAGGATGTAGAGAATGTAGGGATGTAGAGGATGTAGAGGATGTAGGGATGTAGAGGATGTAGAGAATGTAGGGATGTAGAGGATGTAGAGGATGTAGGGATGTAGAGGAAGTAGAGGATGTAGAGGATGTAGGGATGTAGAGGATGTAGGGATGTAGAGGATGTAGAGGATGTAGGGATGTAGAGGATGTAGAGAATGTAGAGGATGTAGGGATGTAGGGATGTAGGGATGTAGAGGATGTAGGGATGTAGGGATGTAGAGGATGTAGAGGATGTAGAGAATGTAGGGATGTAGAGGATGTAGAGAATGTAGGGATGTAGAGGATGTAGGGATGTAGGGATGTAGGGATGTAGAGGATGTAGAGGATGTAGGGATGTAGGGATGTAGAGGATGTAGAGGATGTAGGGATGTAGAGGATGTCGAGGATGTAGAGGATGTAGAGGATGTAGGGATGTAGAGGAAGTAGAGGATGTAGAGGATGTAGGGATGTAGAGGATGTAGGGATGTAGAGGATGTAGAGGATGTAGGGATGTAGAGGATGTAGAGAATGTAGAGGATGTAGGGATGTAGGGATGTAGGGATGTAGAGGATGTAGGGATGTAGGGATGTAGAGGATGTAGAGGATGTAGAGGATGTAGGGATGTAGAGGATGTAGAGAATGTAGGGATGTAGAGGATGTAGGGATGTAGGGATGTAGGGATGTAGATGATGTAGAGGATGTAGGGATGTAGGGATGTAGAGGATGTAGAGGATGTAGGGATGTAGAGGATGTCGAGGATGTAGAGGATGTAGAGGATGTAGGGATGTAGAGGATGTAGGGATGTAGAGGATGTAGAGGATGTAGGGATGTAGAGGATGTAGAGAATGTAGAGGATGTAGGGATGTAGGGATGTAGAGGATGTAGGGATGTAGGGATGTAGAGGATGTAGAGGATGTAGAGGATGTAGGGATGTAGAGGATGTAGAGAATGTAGGGATGTAGAGGATGTAGGGATGTAGGGATGTAGGGATGTAGAGGATGTAGAGGATGTAGGGATGTAGGGATGTAGAGGATGTAGAGGATGTAGGGATGTAGAGGATGTCGAGGATGTAGAGGATGTAGAGGATGTAGGGATGTAGAGGAAGTAGAGGATGTAGAGGATGTAGGGATGTAGAGGATGTAGGGATGTAGAGGATGTAGAGGATGTAGGGATGTAGAGGATGTAGAGAATGTAGAGGATGTAGGGATGTAGGGATGTAGGGATGTAGAGGATGTAGGGATGTATGGATGTAGAGGATGTAGAGGATGTAGGGATGTAGAGGATGTAGAGGATGTAGAGGATGTAGAGGATGTAGAGGATGTAGAGGATGTAGGGATGTAGAGGATGTAGAGGATGTAGAGGATGTAGGGATGTAGGGATGTAGAGGATGTAGAGGATGTGTAGAGGATGTAGAGGATGTAGGGATGTAGAGGATGTAGAGGATGTAGGGATGTAGAGGATGTAGGGATGTAGAGGATGTAGAGGATGTAGAGGATGTAGAGGATGTAGAGGATGTAGGGATGTAGAGGATGTAGAGGATGTAGAGGATGTAGAGGATGTAGAGGATGTAGGGATGTAGAGGATGTAGGGATGTAGGGATGTAGGGGTGTAGAGGATGTAGAGGATGTTAAAGGATGTAGGGATGTAGAGAATGTAGGGATGTAGAGGATGTATAGGATGTAGAGGATGTAGAGGAGGTAGAGGATGTAGAGGAGGTAGAGGATGTAGGGATGTAGAGGATGTAGAGGATGTAGAGGATGTAGAGGATGTAGAGGATGTAGAGGATGTAGGTATGTAGAGGATGTAGAGAATGTAGAGGATGTAGGGATGTAGGGATGTAAAGGATGTAGAGGATGTAGGATGTAGAGGATGTAGAGGATGTAGAGGATGTAGAGGATGTAGGGATGTAAAGGATGTAGAGGATGTAGAGGATGTAGGGATGTAGAGGATGTAGAGGATGTAGAGGATGTAGATGTAGTGACTCGTCGGATACGCTTCAGACTCTGTCAGAGGATGTAGAGGACTCTTCATACTCTTGCATACTCTTCAGGATGTAGAGGATGTAGAGGATGTCAGAGGCTGTCAGACGGATGTCAGACTCGTCATACCCTTCAGACCTGCAGTAGCGACTGTAAGGATGTAGAGGATGTAGCAGACTGTCAGGACTCGTCAGGATGTAGAGGATGTAGAGGATGTAGAGGATGTAGAGGATGTAGAGCTCTTCATACTCTTCATACTCTTCATACGCTTCAGACGCTCAGTACCCGTCATACGCTTCATACTCTGTCAGTACTTTCAGAGGATCGTCAGACTGTAGAGACTGTCATAGAGCTGTAGGACTCGTAGACGGATGTAGAGGATTGTAGAGGATGTAGAGCGATGTAGGGATGTAGGACTGTAGAGGACTGTCAGGACTTCAGACGGATGTAGGATGCTAGGACTTTCAGAGCTGCATACGGCTGTCAGGACTGTCAGACTCGTAGGGACTGTAGAGGATGTAGAGGCTAGACTCGTCAGGACTGTCAGACGGATGTAGGGATGTAGAGGATGTAGAGGATGTAGGGATGCAGAGATGTAGAGACTGTAGGGATCGTCAGAGGATGTAGAGGATGTAGGGATGTAGACGGCTATACGTAGACTGAAGTACGCGATGTCGAGGACTGTCAGAGACTCTGTCATACTGCTGTCAGACTCGTTCATACCTTCATACTCTTCATACTCTAGGGACTGTAGAGGCTGAGATGTTCGAGGACTGTCAGGACTGTCAGGACTGTAGAGGATTCGATAGCGGCTGTCAGACGTGGCATACGTGCAGACTCTGTCAGGACTCGTCAGGGATGTCAGACTGTCAGGACTGTCAGGACTGTCAGAGACTGTCAGACTGTGCATACTCGTCAGACTCGTCAGACGGCATGACTCGTCAGACTGTCATACGTTCAGTACTCTTCAGTACTCTTCATACTTCAGACTCTTCATACTCTTCATACTTCATACTCTTCATACTTTCATACTCTTCATACTTTCATACTTGCATACTCTTCATACTCTTCATACTTTCATACGCGTCATAAGTTCATACTCTTCATACTGCTCAGGACTCGTCAGAGGATGTCAGACTTGCATACTCGTCCAGACTCGTCAGACTGCATCTAGACTGTCATACTTTCATACTCTTGCATACTCGTCATACTCTTCATACTTTCATACTTTCATACGCTTCAGACTCTGCAGACTTTCAGACTGCATACTTGCATACTCTTCATACGTTCTGACTCGGCATACTCTTCAGACTCTGTCATACTCGTCAGAGGACTGCTACGGGCATACTCTCCATACTCGTCCAGACTCTTCATACTCGTCATACTTTCATACTCTCCATACTCTTCATTACTTTCATACTCTTCAGACTCTTCATACTTCATACTTGCATACTCTTCATACTCTTCATGACTTGCATACTCTTCATACTTGCATACGCTGCAGACGGCTGTCAGACTTTCATACTTCATACTCGTCATACTCTTCATACTCTTCATACTCTCCATACTCTTCATACTCGTCAGACGGCTGTCAGGACTGTCGAGGACTCGTCATACGCTTCATACTTTCATACTCTTCATACTCTTCATACGTTTCATACGCTTCATACGCTCCATGACTCTCAGACGCTGTCAGAGGCTGTAGACTCGTCATACGTTCAGTACTCTCCATACTCTCCATACTCTGTCATACGCTTCATACTCTTCATACTTTTCAGGACTGTCAGACGTCAGACTGTAGAGACTGTAGAGACTGTCAGAGTTCATACTCGTCATACTCTTCATTACTCGTCAGTACTTGCAGACTTTCATACGTGCATACGTCATACTTTCATACTCTTCATACTCTTCATACGTTCAGTACTCTTCATACTCTTCATACTTCATACTCGTCCATACTCTCCATACTCTTCATACTCTTCAGACTCGTCATACTTTCATACTCTCCTTACTCGTCATACTGTCATACTCTTCATACTCTTCAGAGCCTTCATACTTCATACTTTCATACTCGTCATACTCTGCAGACTTTCATACTCTTCAGACTCGTCAGGACTGTCAGGACTGTCAGACTCTTCATACTTTCAGACTTGTCATACTTTCTGACTCTTCATACTCGTCATACGCCTCATACTGTTCATACTTTCATACTCTTCATACTTTCATACTCTTCATACTCTTCATACTCTTCATACGCTTCAGACTCTCTCATGACGCTCCAGACTCTTCATACTCTCATACTCTTCATACTTGCAGACGGATGTCGAGGATGTAGGGCATAGCTTCAGACGGATCGTACGGGCTGTCAGACGGATGTCAGGACTGTCATACTCTTCATACGCGTCATACTTCATACTCTCCATACTCTCCATACTCGTCATACTCTGACTCGGCTTACTTGCATACTCGCCATACTCTTCATACTTCATACTCTTCATACTCTTCATACTCTTCATACGTTCATACTTGTCATACTCTGTCATACTCTTCATACTTTCATACTCTTCATACTTTCATCCTCGTCAGACGGCTGTCAGACGGCTGTAGCGGATACTCTTCATACTTTCATACTCTCCATACTCTCCATACTCTGTCATACTCTTCATACTCTGCATACTTTCATACTCTTCCATACTCTTCATACTGTCATACCTTCATACGCTTCATACGTTCATACTGTCATACTCTTCATACTCTTCATACTTGCATACTCTTCATACTCTTCATACGTTCATACTCTTCAGACGCTTCAGAGCTTCAGACGCGATCAGACTCGCATACTCTCCATACCGGATACTCCACCCCGGCCTGTCTCGTCCCTGCACACCGACCAACCGCCCCCTATCAGTGAAGTAGATGGCTGTTATACCGTCATATCAGCCCATTAACGGCTATACACGACGGTCGAATCTTTTGTGGTGGAGGCAGGCCACCCACCTTTTCCTGGGTAGAACAGGCACTGTATACCTCCCGTCATCCGGCAGCCATCGCCCATGACCTCATTACCCTAGGTCGAGGTCGCTGTGGAATTCAAATCCGCATCGGTGAGAGGCGAGAATGTTTCAACACAGCGTCCTTACCATCCCGGCTTACTATTTCTTGATATCAACAAATCATTTAATGATATCGCACAATTACATATGTGATATCAATAAATGATTTTGTGATATCACTAAATACAATTTTATCAACAATCCAACTGAATATGTGATATCATTAAATCATTTATGATTTTGTGATATCACTAAATACAGTTTTATCAACAATCCAACTGAATATGTGATATCATTAAATAATTAAGAATAAGTTATATCCCATATTCAGTTAAACGAATAGAGAACTGAATGAGGTTTGGATGATGTTCCTCATGCTCAAGCTAAAGTAGGTTACAATCATTTTGTGACGTCATAAAATCTATATATATCAATAAATGATCGTGTATTATCACGAAATGAATTATTGATATCCATACATCCAGACTATTTCTTGATATCACTAAATCGAATATATTACATTCTCGATTTATTGATATTAAGAATTCAATTAGTGGTACCACAAAATAATGGAAAACTACTAAAACGGCTCCACGCCTCCCCTGAGACGGGTTATGAGGCTGGATTGCATTTGACATAATCAAGTTTTATATTGCAATGCATTATTCTTATTGTGCAAAGGCTTATCTA